>PVJI01002062.1:0-156083 GCA_004026765.1 Micronycteris hirsuta
AAAATAAGTATAATTTTGATTCATTCACACTGGGTGCCTGTTCTTGTGTTAGCTGTTGTCATTTTTTAAATTTGACAGTCTAAAGGAAAAGAGGTCAGTGCCCCTGACTACATAGTCAGGTATTATTGCATGTTTTAAAAATTCTTGCAGCAAACAGGTTGAAAAGATGTAACTATGATGCACCCTAGTGGTCATTTTTCCTCAGAGCAAAGAACAGAACTGGAGTCGTATTCAACCAATAGATATGCCAGGTATTCTGAAATGCAGAGACAATCATATTTTTAAAGTAAAATTTGCTTACTTGGAAATCTCAGAAGGTTTGCTTTGCCTAAGACAATATTGTAATCACTCATAAAAGAACATAGCATTGAATGAAGAAATAAAACCCATTTCCTTTTCAAAATCGTTCATGCACACCAAAATCGTTTTTTCCCCGGACAATATATTGACTTCCTGTCTGACAGTCACAGAGTCGACTTACTCATGCACGCTGCTCCCAAAGAGCTCACAGTATTATTATAGGGCTGCAGACATGCAAACAAAAACAATGACTCATTGGAATAAATTCAGTCTTACAGATTTGTGTACAGCCCAAAGGGAGGACAGAGGGTAGGTTGAGGGTGGTATAAAGAGGAAACAAATTTTTGATTCAAAATTACTGGGGTGGATATGCATCTTTTAGTAGGAGAAGGGCATTCTAGGTAGATGAAGGGCATGGCCCCAAATCTTGGAGGAGTGAAAGACGTGGCCAATCAGGCCCTTCCTGGTAGTAGCCTGAGCATAGGCTACATGTGGGGCCTTGGCAGAAAAAGTTGGAAGGAGGTGAGTACAGGATTCAGATGGTGCCAAGACATGGGTGTCATATAAGGAGGAAATTTGGGTCGTCTGTGCTTTGGAAACAGGTGATCCACGTTGTAATCTGAAGAGTGACTGGATTTTGGTTGCAGCAGATCTTAGGGGCATTCATAGCGGAAGTCTACTGTAATAATCCAGGAAAGAAATCATGAGAGCACCATCCAGAATGCTGTAGCTGGGATGGAGAGCAGGAGAAGCTCCAGAGACTGGGACACACTGTGGCTTGGTGATCAGCTGCTTGTAGGAGGTGGGAGGAATGGGAGGGTGAAAAACATCACCTGTCTGCCTGGATAAAATACTGTTAACCAAGAGAAGAAATATAAGGGAAAGAGCAGACTGGGCAGGGGGTGATGACAATGGAGATACTGAATCGATTTGTGGGTCAGTTCAGTATGAGACCTCTATAACACATTGAGAGGGATTTTACTAGGCATTTGGAAATACAAGTCTGAAGCTCAAAAGAGCAGGTCTGGAGTAGGGCTGCATACGTGGGAGAATTCCCTACTCTTTGGGTGTGGCTGATTTAATGATTTATATCTAATGAAGAAAAAATAATGGAAGTGATAGTTCGTGACTTCAGAGACTAGGTTACCAAAGGCACTGTGGATTCTTATTTGCTTCCTCTCTTGGATCACTCATTCTAGGGGAAGCCAATTCCCATGTTACGAGGATGCTCACCTACAAAGTGATGCACATGGCACAGAAGTAAGTCCTCTGGCCATCAGACAGCATGGGACTGAGGCCTCTGCCAACAGCCAGCTTGGTGAGACTGGAAGAGGATATTTTTTCAGCCCCATTCAAACCTTGAGGCCCAGTTGTCTTGTCCAACATCTTCAATGTGGACTCATGAAAGACCCTGAGACAGAACCTTCAGCTAAGCTGCCCTGAATTCCGGACCCACAGAAACTGTGTGACAAGAAGTGTATATTGCTTTCAAACGCTAGGTTTGGAGATGAGTTGTTAGAATTAACACACAAGACCACATGCAAGTACAAGGCTATAATAAGCTGCTTCTCTGCTACAACTCTATTACTATAGGAGAGGAGATCAGTTATCTTCTCTACCCAATGGTAGTGAACTTGGATTTGGTTAAAAATGCAACGGTGAGTTGCTGAATGAACTATCCATCTGCTTTGTTGTGCAAACAGTAGAGCAGGGTTAGGGAGGAAATGAGGAGACCATAGTCCAGGCACCGGTTGCTTGTGTCCTGACCCAGGGTGGAGGCAAGGAGGGAGACACTCAAACTATATTTTGAAAGTGGTAAAGATAAGAGAATAAATAAAGAAAGGAGTAAACATTTGCACCATTCCCAAAAAGCATTTAAGCAAAAGGAAGGGGCCTAAGTATGAAACCAAACAAGATAATAACCTTGTGAAGCCAGTGGAGAAATGGTTTGAATGGATGGAAAAGGACACTGGCCCAGAGTAGCTCTTAAATCTGCGCATAGACCTCTGGGATTGTTTTTGATCTGGCTCTTGAGTGGGCATGCTGGCCGTGTTTAAAGTGAACAAATGCTGCAGATGGGGTGCATATTTGCATCCCCAAAGCAAAACTAAGGAATGGAACTGAGGTGAGGTTGGAAACTGCTGTATTTTGATCCAGGTTCTTACATCAAAGATATTATCTCATATAATTATCATAGCAACCACCTGAGAGAGGTCTATGATGACTCTCACTTACGGGAAAGTAAGCCGAGACTCAGAGAGAATGAGGGACTTGACCACGATCACAAAGCTTGTAAGTGGAAGTGTAGGGTTGAACCCTACCGCTGTGTCTGATACCAAAGTCCTTACTGCTCACCACTAAGCTGCACTGCTCTATGCAGCAGGTGCTCAATTAATTTTGAGGCAATGAATGAATAAGTGGTGAGATTTCTATTTTGCAACCCCCCAACCTCTGCTCAGAGCCCAGCACCTCTCTGTCACTTCAAACTTGGCCAACTTTGGCAGCTCTCAGAGACAGCTCTCGGATTAATATTGGCATTCTCAGGATGGGTTGTTGACAATGACAGTGGTAAACTAATCTCAAGCAATTTTGACTTAGGGAAATCAGGACCAGAGAGGAAAAATAGAAGGATTTTCAAGTGGGGTCAGTAGCGAACAGACTTAATGTGAGGACATGTGAATGTCTGTTTTGGAGAATTCTCAACATGCTTGAGGTAGTGATGGGGTGGACACTGAGGGGTTCTGCAGAAGTAGTTAGAGGTCAAGAGGAGAAACTTTGATTATAGACATAAAGTTCAGTTCCCTTGTATTTGTAGACAAGAAGGGCCTGGTGACTTTGAGTTTACAGCAGTGCTGGATTCAGGGAGTAATTTGTACAGGACTGATAAGACATCGATCTGAATAAGCCTGGGTGGACTTGACTGTAGAGGCTTAGAATTGGAAGGGCTCTCAGAGGTCATATACTTTAGCCCTCTGGCTTAAATGTGACATTTCTCTTAATAGAAATGACAGTCATTTCCCTCACACTGGCCTCAGAATAATAAGAAATTATGTTCTGTTTACGTCAAAATTCAGTTTTCCACAGAATGCAAAGGTTTTATGAACATCTCGCACACGTTTCTCTGACATTAACTGGAATCTGAGGTCAAAGACTCAGCTTAGAGAGTGTTGTCTTGTATATTGAAAATGCAATAATAGTGATGATGGTAACAACAATAGTTATTGTCATAACTATTATCATAACTTAATTTCATAATCTGACTATGAATTAATCATCATTCGATCTTTATACCATAGCGTCAAATATTGTTTTAAATAAAGACTTTTGAATTCAAAAGAAAGCCTAATTCTATAGAGTTCAAACTCTTTCAAATTAAAAAGACTTTATCAAAAACAGAATTTGATGCTTGTACACACACTATCTCATTCAATGATGAGATAGGTGTTAGGATCTACAGTTGGTGTGTAAGGAGCACAAAGAACCTCAAAGAGGATAATAAACTTGTTCAAAGTTGCACCAATGAAAAATGGAAGAGCCAGGACTAGAATCTGTGGCCTATTGAACTTATCTTCCCAGCATTCATTTCACTTTTTAAAGATATTCCTTCAATTTCAGGTTTTACTTGGGAAATCAGTGCTCCATGTGTAGATTATGGGCTGACTTCAGCTAGGTCAACCACACCTCCAAGGCCAACAGATTGTGCCCCATCCAATCCAGCCAATCTTAGTGCTGCTCCTAAAACCTACCGCATTACCCTGGTCTTCCCACTGTCTATCCAGTTCCCCCTTCTTTCTCCCTCCTCACTCTCATCAGAGGAAGGAATTTTAAGCAATGATAGGAGGAATTCTACAAGCTCCCATCACAGCATCTGTCCATCTACCTGAATCTGTACATGTTTTCTTTGCCTTGCCTGTTATTATTACAGATAAACTATCTAGATGCATATCTAAGGCCAATTCTCCTGTTTGTGCTTAGATCCTGGCTCCAATCCCCTTCCACACTCAATTTGGGCAATTTTTTTTTTTCTGTTTGCCTAGCTCATTTCCATTAGTACAAAAATTGTATAATGTCCTCCATATTAAAACAAAACAAAAAACTTCCTTAAAACTAGATCATTCCTTTGACTTCCTTTTTTTGTAAATATCTTGAAATGGTACCTGGAATCACTATGTCTAATTTACTTCCACCGATTCTCTATTGAACTCAATCCATTCAAGAACTTACCCCATCACACCCATGGAACTGTTGTCGCCGATATTTCCGTGACGAGGGTGACAGCACATCTCAGTTTGTACAGACGGTCCTGTTCTCCAGGAATAATGTTTCACTCTCAAAGTGTCTTGATTGGGATGACAAGTTACATCTTTGCCCTACTCATGACCTCCTCATTGATAAATCCAGTGAAATCCAGCAGTTCTCAGTGCTCATTATACTTAAGCTATGGGTATTTAACACATCTTATTACATCTGCCTTTTTTTTCACTTGTGATCCAGAATTTCACATTCTGGTACATCTCTTATCTTTCTAGCAGCTTTGTCTCAGTCTCCTTAATAAGTTCTTCCTCATCTCCCTAATTAATAAGTGTCGCCATGCACCAGGGCCCATCACTGGGATTCTCTTGTCTTCCACCCCATCTATACTCATTCCCTTGTTCATCTCAGCTGGTCTCATGGCTTTAGACACCATTTATGTACTAATTTCACCTATATTTAAATCTTTATCCCAGAATTTACCACTGAATCCTAGATTCATATTTCCAACTATTTTTCTAATAGCATCTCAATGATAACATATCCAAAAGTGAACTCTTGACCTACTCTCACAAAAATAATTGCTCTTATCCCAGTCTTTCCATCATAAGTCTGAACTACAGTTTGCAGGAAGCAAAAACCTTGAAATCCTCTTTGACCTTCACTCTCTCTCTCTCTCTTTCTCTCCCATTGCACTATTTCATCAGAGCCTGTTGTTCTAACGACAAATCCTACACTTCTCGCCACCTCCACTATCTCTTCATATATCTGTCACTGAGATTATTACAGTATCCTCATAATAAGCCTCCCTATCTCCTCCTTTGCTTCCATAGGACATAGTCTCAATAGAGCAGCGAGAGCAGTCGTATACAATTAGGGCCCAGATCAATGACCTTCTCCTTCACTTGCTCACATCTGCGAAGACTCTGCCTCCAAATAAGATCTCATTCACAGGTGCCAGGGTTTAGGACTTCAACACATCTTGTTGGGACAATTCAGCCTGTACCCTTGACTCAGAATTTCTTGCCTCCTGCTTCTCCTGTTGAAATTTTTGCACAGCATTTACTATCATTTGGCTTACAGGACACTTTATTTATATATGTTATTTTTGGCTGTAAGTATAAGCTCTACACTGACAGGGATTTTTGCTTCTCTCACACCTTGCTGTTACTCTGGTATTTAGAACAGAACCAGGAACGCAGTACACAGACAATAAATAATTATGGTAAAACTATTATTGACTAAATGTTGCTGTTATTTTTTTACATTGATTTTTCCAAGTGTCTTGAAATCTGGGGGAGAGGAGGGGGCAGTTGCCTGTGTAGACTGAAAGAACAAATAGCTTCTATTTCCTTTTGCAGGAGTGGGCACTCTCATTGCCTGCTGGCCGAATCCAGTGTGCGCAGGCCTGCTTTTGTAAATAAAATGCTATTGTAATGCAGCTACACTCGTTTACATATAGTCTATTGCTGCTTTTGTGCTATAATGGCAGAGTTGGGTAGTTGGGACAGAGACCATATGGGCCACCAAGCCTAAAATATTTACTGTGTGGTAAATTTTCAGAATGTTGGCTTACTTGACAGAAAAAGTAAATGTGCCAACCCCTGTTTTCCTCTGCTCCCATAACTTTAACTGTGCAGATTGTTGATCATTAAAAGAGTCAGATTTAAAATTACTAAATGCTTCCCAAATGAAAACAAAATGAAGCCGGAGACGGTTTTCAGCAGACCAGTTAATTCAGACCACTGGGTGTCTCTCTTGCCCAGACTTTACGAGTAGATGTTAACCAGACATCCACCAACTGGGGCTTGACATACCCGACAAATATTGACAGTTGCTAAGGCAACTGGGAGAAAGTATTGGCCAAAGGATAATATAGGCGCCAATTGTGCATGCCATGCTCCTCACACAGGAGAGAAACAGAGAAAAAATGAATGAAAAATGTATTTCAAGATCTCTCTTCAACTGTGGCTTAAGAGCAACTTGCAGCTGAAGTTGATCTTAACTCCTCATTCATTTTTTTTTTCTGGAAATTAACACTTTGGGGACTTGGAGGGTCCCAAAATTACTTAAAATATGTCACAAGGGGGAAATCTGTTTGGGTATCAGTTTTTTTCTTCCAGTTATCCCTGGAATTTGCTGTTCCAAATTGTGTTAATGCCCAACTATAAGGCCACGCGTATGTTTGGGCTGGCCTGATCTTGTCACAAAAGTGGTTTCTGCAATACCTCCTTCCAGAGATTTCTTATTAGTTAACACTGAAATAATGAGCCTGCCTTTTCCTTTGCCTTCTACAACACGGTATGAGGGAATTTTTAATCTGTGGTTAAACTTGGGCTTTTTCCATTATGCCAGTGCGAAGTTTCTTAGTGGTGGCATTGCTGACATTCTGGACTGGATAATTTCTTCTTGTGTTGCGTGCATTGCAGGATGTTTAGAAGCATCCCCAGCCTCTACTCACTAGATGCCAGTAGCAGCCCCCTAAGTTTTAGTATAAAAAATATCTTCAGATATTACCAAATGTCCTCTGGAAGCCAAATTATCTCCAGATGAAAATGTTTTGCTGGTAAACTCTACACCATAATCTCCCTCAGATTATTCTTAAAGAATCTTTGCATAGAGCTGGAGTCTCAAAACACCCACAGGAGAAATGGTGGACATCTTAGGTCATCCAAACTGCAAAGTAGAACCTCAGTTTTTCATGAAATCAAAAAATCTAGAAATCAAAAGGTTAATAATAAGCCCAGGTCAATCAACAGGAAGTGCTTTCATTTGGTGAGATACAAGATAAAATCCTGTAAGACCAGAGGAAATGTCAAGGTCCCTTTCTGCATGGAATATTTAGGAGTCCAGCTACTGTGATCTTTTGGACAGTGACAGGTCATTCGGGATGGTCTCTGAATATGCCCCTGCTTGGCTGTTCCTGAAGCCTTTTCGATGACTGAGTTTGGCGCTCTGAGTTTGCAGCAGCTGGGACTCATTAGGGCATGGCATCTAGGAAACTTCTACATCTGACATTTGTCTTCTAGAAAACCATCAGCCTGTTTGCAGTCCTTGTGAACTGCCTAGTCTTTGAGGCCCTTCACGAAGGCTGAGTAATCCCATTTTCCCCACTGGACAGGAGGGGCTGGCTGAGGTCATTATGACGATACATAAGCAACATGCTGGGCTGTAACTCTCAAAGGAGCTTGAGATATTGATTTTATGCATGTCATGCTAAAGATCGAGCCGTTGTAATCCTGTTTTGTATATTACTTCCCGAAGATTTAAAACAAGATGGCTTTGCCACCAGCATAGCTGACATATTCTAATTAATCTTTATGAAATTGTTTGACATGTTTAAATGAGCTCACCCAAATAGCATTAGTTATCCTTCTTTGATATGGAGGATAAAGTGGAATGAGGCATGATTTAGAAAGCAGAAGTCTCACCCTCATTGCTTCATTTTTCCTGGCTAGAGCTGTCATCTGAAAAATGGGTTATAATTTATGAAGTCTATAAGCATGTGTTGGGTGATATACTTTTCCATGCCTTTCAATACCGAGAAATAGGCATACTTCCTGTCTATAATGATACGGTAATATTCATTTAATGAAGATTGTCTTCTCCAAGTTCTCTAAGTGGATACTGCTTAAGAACTTTCTAGAAAAGGCTTAAGTCTACAAAACCAGCAATATACTTTACTATTTCTTTGGAAAAGTTAGACAAAGGAGTGCACAGTTTATGGGAAACATGACTAATGGTTCAAATAAACTTACTATGACGTATTTCTTTTGAGTTTACAGATTGTATATTTTTCTCCCAAATGCCAGAATAATTAACTAAAATGTGAGAACTCTAGAACTCTAAGGGATTGGAACTAGCAAGATGGGCAGGAAACTCTGTATCTCAGGAAGTAGTGATGAGCGTTGAATAAGATAATATGGGTAAGGATATTTATCATGGAAATCAACCTAATTGGAGTTGAAGCTACCCTGTTAAGATAACAGAGTATAAATCAGACCTAAGAAAGAGTCGAAGACTCCTCCCTCAATAATTCTAGGGTCATTGTTTCCGCAAAGGGTGAGGTCAAAGTCATGCTGAAGGAAGATCTATCATTTTTCATGATATCAGAATAGACTGTGGTTTTTGGTTTGGGTTTCTTTTGTTTATGTGGAAAAAATCAAGCCTTGCCCTGAGGTACCCACCCTTCTTAGGTAAACATGAAGATATCAACTGAACCTCTTGATGACAGGAGATGAAACTCTGAACATTCATTTTCTGCCTCATCCTCAGGACTCTGATCCAGCCCTGTCCTCATAAGTTAAACAGGACTGAGTCAAGTAGAACCTCCATTAGCCTCAGGCTCTTGAATTTGTAAATGCTAAGTAGAGGTGGAAAGACTTGATTGGGGAAGGGGTAGGGTTATCTGAGAGGCCAGATTAGACATTAGAGCAAAGAACTTGAAAGATGATTGTGTGAAGAAAAAAATAAGGACTATTAGAGAACTATATAGAATTCCTTTGGAGCACCTTTCTTCAAGGATTATTTTTGCTAGTGAGACATAAAGGAATGTGTAAGTTGGACAAAGTGAACCTCTCTTCCTATTATCCTGTGCTGCTGTTTTGAGATTGACCCTACCTGTCCCTTTATATGCTCCTGTTGTAGTCCAGCAGATATTTGGCATGAGGAAGAAGGGTAAAGTGGTTCCCAGGGAAGAGAAGGTATCAGCTTCCCATTCATCTTGCAAATTCCTGTGGTAATATAACTGAGACAGCAAACATCCTCTCACACCACTACAGGTTACCTAATGAAGCTCTTATCAGTATTGGGTCAATGGCCCAGGACCGAGCCCCAGCATCTGGTAAGAGCAGCAGAGAGGTTCCTTCCAGGCAGGAGAGAAAATAAAATTGAGTTCTTGGAGTACCGTCTATAGGTTAGCAACAAATATCTTCCACGACAGGAAAAGAAGATCTTGCTGTATTTGAGTTTCTAAGTGCGCAGTATATGGTAGGGTAATTAATGCTCACATGATGATACAGCATGTCTTCATGGAGTTAAGTTTGGGGATTCCAAACATCAAAATCATGGGGTGAGAATACACTCACACACACTGGTAGTCCTATGAAATTGAATCAGGGTGGAGAGAGGCATTGTCCATGGAGCATTTCACCTTCTTACCGCCATAAAGAGTACCTGGAACAGGAGCTACACTCTAAAACATTTGACATTATTTCTACGAAGCTCCGAAACATATTCAAACCAAAATAGTTGTCTTATCTGCCAGTGATCATTTATTTTTTAGCCAAGTGACTCATATGGCCTGATCAGTTTTGCACATGGTCAAAAATTAAAAAACCTAGCTATAATATTTGCTTCTCTGTTTGTAGCACAGTTAGGGTATTTAAGCTTTATAGGGAAAATGTCAACAAGATAACAAACATTGACTTTTCCTGCTTTTTGCTCCATTAATCATCCAGAGGGTTGGGACGGAAATGACAAATGGGCTTTTTTAAATATCAAGCATCTGGATGATGAAAAATTGAGATTTATATTCAAATATCTTGGAGTTGTGTAGACAGCTAATGACCCCTAGTAGTTACTTATTCCAAATGGGAATTTAGAACTTAAAAATTACTTTTCTACACATTTTCCCCCAGAGTTGAAGAGAGTATGACCTCCTTAAGCCACTGTGGCCTTAATCTCCATCAAAATTGGGGATCTGGTATTAAAGAAGGACCTCTGATCTACAGTGGTGTTAGAGTCCTTTGTTATTCAGGCATGAACAAAGAGTATTTAAAAATATCCATTGAAATTCTGTTGGTTTTCAGTCTAACAGCTGAAGTAAAGTATCCAGTTCCCATACCTTGATGGATAGTTGGGGATAGTGGGCCAACCTAGCTGGCCAAGCTTGAAAAGGTGGAGAGGGCAAACTGAGAGAGAGCAAGGTTGGAAGACTTGCATCAGAAACTGAGCCAGATTATGGCTAGGAACAATAGAAACAATGCAAACAGAGGCAAAGAACCAAAAGGAGGGTTGCTGAGGACCAGGAAAGGGAACATGGAGCCATAGATGTGGGCAGATGTGAACTCTGGACAAATTTCTGAGATAATCATTAATGGAACTTTCCAGACTTTGAGCATCAGTTTTTCAAAGGTAAAGCTGTTTTCTTTAAAGGATTGGGAATGGTAGTCATAAACTGCCAGTTCTTGAGAGGATTCTTCCATCTTTTCATCAATATATCTTTTTATTTTTTCCTCTAACATTTATTAAGTACTCATTTTGTGCAGAATTATTATTTGACATTATGTATGTAGAGGAGTGAAGAGAGTTAAACACAGCCCACAAGGTATTATCTATGACCTATGATAATGGCCATGATCATTTCAGATTGAGCTTGAGGTTGCTCAGTGGACCCCCCCTTATCGGGGGACAAGGTTCTTTCTTTGTTGTCCTTATGTAGAGATTTCTCCTAAGTTTGCTTTCTACCTCCCAAGTTTAAGGATGCTTTCAAAGATGGTTTCCTAACCTTGATAATGGTAGTTTCATGGATAAGCCTAGAAATGAGGTCATCAGTGGGCACACAGAACAAATATTACAACTCAATGTTGACTCAGAGAGAGTGACTGCATTTTTGTGGATGAAAAGAAGCTACATACTAAACCTGACATTGCATGTATGATGGGCCTTATAAACTCAGAGAATGAACGTAACCACATAGGATGGTCTGAACATAAAAATTCCCAACTAAAAGGGGGTCATGGCAGGTGGCCAAATCCTAGGTCTATAGCTCCCTTGACGAAGATCAATCTTTACCTTAAATGAGCCTGTCTATTGTCTTTTGCATCTAGGATGACATACTTTTGGAATGTCAGAGTGATCTCCTTTTCCAGACCCCTCAGGGCACAATGTCCCACCAGAACAGAGAACCTCTGATTGCGATTTTGCTCTCCCACATACCATATCCAGTGCTGTAAATTTTAGTTATTAACTACCCAGTACGCACCAGTGTAAAAGTAGTATGTGTCTCTCTGTTTTACTTTTCATCCATTATTAGACATTTATCCATTTTGCTTTCTCCCACCCCCTTCATCTACCATCAGTGGATTTCATGTAACCTTCCATTTATCTTTTCCTTTGATCCTAATGTATAAAATAAGCAGCAAACCTGCTATTCTTCAGAGCATTTTTGCAACTTGAGATTTTTGCATTCTGTCAATTTTTGTCAGTTTTGCTCAAATACACTCATAAAAATTCTCTACAGGTTTGGACATTTCTTAACGTAGGCATTTCCCAAAAATCTATGGAAGAAAAGAAAGCAAGACTTTGATAATTTGGAGAAAAAGAAGAGAGGAAGGCAAATATGAAAGCTTGAGAATAAAGCAACACTTTTAATATTGCTCTAGATGGTTCCCCAGGAGTTGTGATATATCAACTATGTTTTAAAACCAAGTCATGTTACCAGCAGGGAAATCTGAAATAGCCAAGAATATGTAAAAGACTTTTATTTTGTAGAAGACACAGATCTTGAGTAATTTAAACTTTGGCCAAGTGCCTATAAAAGCTCTAGATAACCAACAATAATAGCACATTTACCTCTGGGCTTCCTGCCCATGTACAAAATGCTACATATACCTAGCTAGTCAGGGCGGGGATGAGGGCTTGTTACAAAAATCAGAGGGTCTTGGCTGTTACTGTATTTTTCAGAGTGAGATTGGAAGGTTCAGGGAACACCCAAGTCAAAAATGCCATTCCCTCCCTCAGAATACAATAAAATACCTTCTCTGGACATTTTGAAAGCTGTTCATCAAATGAGAAAGACACAGAACTGAAGAGGGTCCTAGAAAATCAGTGAAGAGAAAAAGGTGTGTGCAACTTATGAGATTTGAGGGTCTTATAAATCCACTGTTAACTTATAATAGAAAATTGAAGAAATGTAGAAATCACACAAAGCGTTGGGATAAAAAGATGCCCAGTAAATGGCAGGGCTTTGTACTGTTAAGGAGGGTCATAGAAAATAATATTTGGGCTTTATCTTTGTTCCAAGCTTGAGCAATCTGTATTGCATTAACCCTCTTAAGTGCGATAATGAAGTTCAATTCTTTTGTAAAAGAATCTGTTCAACATTGTAAGAATTCATCTGTGATGACCAATGTCATACAACCCGAGGTATATGTTCACACCTTAGACAATCCCAAAGTTGATTGACAAAAAGTAGTCACCAATTAATACATTTTCTTAGATATATAGTATAGGTTGATTTTAAAAAATGTCGGTGAGGCTCTACCAGATGGATGAGTTGTTTTTAATATATTGAATGGGCATTAACTAGTTAATAACTTGGGTTACAAACAAGTTGTTTGAGTAAAATGACCCATTTCAACAAGTAACCTGACCAATTCAATGACTCTGTCTACAAATCTTTGTTTTCATAGATGCATCTTGATGTCTTAACTGAACAACCTGAAAAACCAAGTGGTCTCAAAAAACAAAGTCAAATTCAGCCCTGGCTGGTGTAGCTCAGTGGATCGAGCACGGGCTTCGAACCAAAAGGTCGCTGGTTTGATTCCCAGTCAGGGCACATGCCTGGGTTGCAGGCCAGGTCCCCAGTGGGGGCCATGTGAGAGGCAACCACACACTGATGTTTCTCTCCCTCTCTTTCTCCCTCCCTTCCCTTCTGTCTAGAAATAAATAAATAAAATCTTTAAAAAAAAAACAAAAAAAAACCAAAGTCAAATTCATTGGTTGATGGGATAAAGTTTTAATAGCTGGTTCCTGGGTGATTTTTTTCACATCTCCAGCAGGATGGGGGTGTTGTGGGCATGGAGTTTTAATGAGTACTTCTGCTGCTTATTTCATCACCGCAGTGCCTAGGGAGACTAGAATAATCCCAAAGGCTGTGGTGGTTATTTTCTAATCCCCCGAACAGAAGTGCTTCTATTGCCATGAGTTTTGGCCTTTGCAGTGCTCATTATTATGAAAGGGAGAAGAGGGGCAGCATGAGCTCTAGGGGGTCATGCTGCCAGGCGTCTGGCCTCTACAGCCAGCCACTCCTGGGTTTGAATCCTTACCAGTCTCACCGATAAAACAGGAAAGTAATTCTCATCTTGTAGGGTTATTGTGAGGAAGAATAAGGTTATAAAGATGATGTGTTTAAGTACATGGGGTATAGAAGGTACTTTATCAGTGTCAATATGAGGTTGTTGAATTCCACACCCTCATTCTGTGGACATAAAAGTTCAGAAGTGAGCAATTAGAACTTGGCTTGCTGTTCTGACTCTAAGTTCAGTGTTTTCCGGTGTTTCTGCAGTGGTTGAAGAGGCATGATGTAAAGGAAGACTGGGTAAAAGAGGATGGGGTAAATCTCAGTGGACAGCAATTTGTGGTAGTCCTTGAATGACAGACAAGATTTCAAATGGTGAGGCAAATAGAACAAGGACTTTCTGGGTAGATAACATATCAACAAGTAGGGCACAGACATTATAAAACTTGAGCTCTCCTGGCAAATGGGAAAAGATCACACTATGATCCATCTGAATAAACCATTAAACATAGGCTTGGAGGCTACATAGATCTCTTAATGAATGAGGACTTACAGAGAAACCTCTGAAACCCCTCCCTCCTTGCGTACTTCTGAAATCTGCCCGGAATGGGTTTAATAGGCACGAGAGGCTCCCCTTCCCATGCAGGCTGCAGTGGGACTCTGTAAGTAGTTGACCTTCGGATGAGAAACTGGCACAATCTAGACACAATAAGACAGAAGTATTAAACGCACAAGTTCTGGGTTCAGAATGTGATGATTCAGATCTAGGCTTTTCCACATAACAGATTTGTGAACACGGCCAAGTTATTTATCTCCCCAAAGCTTTGTTTTCTTCATCTGCAATTTTGAGGTATAATAGTAGCCACTTCATAGGATTTTTATAAGGACTGAAGTAAATGAGATAATTTATGTAAAGCACTTTGCATATTGTCTGGTACCTAATACGCTTGTAAATGTTAGTTCTTCTCTTCTTTCTATATCTTCTCCTTTCTTTATCCTCCTAAATTTTATGTATTCTAAAATAAACATTTACAAATATATTTTGTATTTATGAAAGTGAGGTACCTTATAACTAATGGTATGTCCTAGATAACTTGGCAGAATTTTATGTCTTTTTGATACATAAATTAATGGTTCATCTTACAATCAATGGCACCTAAAATGAGATGAAATTTGGCATTATTTTTATTATCACTGCCAATTTGACTATAGGAAACATGCAAGGAGATAGAAAAGGCTTCTGCGTAAATGTAGATCATTCTGGAGCATCAATTTCTTTTTTTTGAAATTGGGGTGGAAAAAATTGAATAAGTTAGCCAACTGGACATTTTAAATGTTATTTTTATATTTAAAGAAAGATGGATATATTAAAGAGAAGTGGAAATTTACCTGAATTTTTGAGAGAAAATTGTGGCAGGTCACAGAAATGCTGGATTTCTGATCTCGGGGCTCATTAGGCTCAGCTGTTAGGAGGAATGTGACAGAAAAGCTTGAGAAGCGCAGTGTGAAGCAAGGGTGAGAAAACCAGACAAAGTCCACGCTCCTGTGGAGCTTGCGGAAGACAGACAGGGAGCAGAGAACAGAGGTAGGGCGTTTTAGCTGCTGTGTTAGTAATTGGTATAAGGAGCAGCTGGGCACAAAGGAGAGAATGACGAGTTCTGTTGGGGGTAAAATGGTGCCAGACAAGAAGTCTTCTTAGAGAAGGGGAACTGAAAGTAGATTCTTGAAGAAGGACATGGAGTTTGGGAAGACGACAGGTACACCTAACAGGACGCTTGCAGCTTTTATCCTTTTCCCTGGGGGCTGAGATGCTCTGCAAAGTATCAGGAAAGACTCCGCTGAATGCCAGAGGAACTGGAACTTGAATTTATGCAGCTCAGTGGATTGAGCGCGGGCTGGGAACCAAAGGGTCCCGGTTCGATTCCCAGTCAGGGCACATGCCTGGGTTGAGGGCCATGTGAGAGGCAACCACACATTGCTTTTTCTCTCCTTCTCTTTCTCCCTCCCTTCCCCTCTCTCTAAAAATAAATAAATAAAATCTTAAAACAAAAACAAAAACAAAAAAAACACACATGATTTTACTGGGATCTCCTCCTCCAACATCATTCAGGGATCTTGTGGATGACCTAGCTTCAGCAGGACAAATCTAGGTCAGCTTGGAGAACTTGACCTTGATTTAACCCACACAAAGAACTATGTAACCTCTTCTAGACATCAGAACCTGTGCTATAAGCCGAGTGTGCTTCTCAGATTTTGGTAATAAAATGTAAACCCAAACAGCAACCTCTTCTTGGATTATATAATATTTCTTTCCAGGTGCCTTTCAGTGAACCAGTGAGCCATTCTTCCTGTGCAGCTCTGCCCTTTGAATGGAACTGCACATTCTTTTGTAGAGCTCCCTGGGCTGCAACTCAGACCTGCATTTTCTTGTCCTAAGGGGAAAGATACACATCCTTTAGGAAGAATGATACTGCCTTGCTCTCCTTATCCTTCACAATTCCAGATTACCCCTGGAATAGCTGGCTTTGGGTAACAGTAATTCACAGTCCTCAGCTGGATGGCTGTGGAGAATTCTTCATTATTGAGTTCGGCGAGTGCCGGCGGTGTTACTGAAGTGGTAATTGAATTTGGTGATCCCTCCATGGTCCAGACAGCATAGCACATTCTGCCTGTAAGGACCATGTGGCGTGGTTAAAATGAGTGTACTTTCAACAGTAATGAATCTTTAAACTAAGCTCAACAGTACAGAGCCAAAAGGATATGTGGCTTTGATGATTTGACTTAAGACGTTAAGCATTTTGGAGTGAAACCAGTTCAAAAAGATGACAATGTGTACCTACTGCCAAGGAAACACAGAGAGAAATCTTGTACTGCTCAGAATCTCCAAGAGCTTTATTGATAATCTCATCAAGCACAGATCAGTACGTGACATATTATTTCCTTGAATAGTTAAAAATGTCCTGGCCTCATTGTTGAATCGAATCCTTGTCTGGTAAAAGAAAAGAAAAAAATCCCCCCAAATTTTCAATGAAGTGCGTCTTATCACTGAACCACCATTACATAAGTGCCTTTAAAATTTCGCATTCATGGAATGATCTCAGCAATCTCACAACTTTGCAATGCTGTCTCTAAAAGAGAACATTTATAGTTTGGGAAAAGAGCACAAAAATGAAAACGGTTGGAATTGTTTTGGTTGCTGAAAATATACTTGGCCTCAGTGTTGGGCCGCTGTGAACAGGAGAAAACCTTGGCTCTGCGCTCAGGCAGACCCTGCACTTGAACCTCAGCTCCTCCATTTACTGTGTCCTTAATAGGTCATTAGAGTGTTTGAGTTTCGACGCCTTTTCCCGTAAAAATGAGGTCAGTAATGTCTGCCTCTGAGCATGATGTGCATAGAATAAGGGTTAGTGCTTGGCCCTACTGGATTCTTATTATATTAACAGCTGCCATTTGCAGGCCTACTACATGCCTGGCATATTCAAGTGTTTATGAATGCATATTATCTTACAGCAATATATGGTTGGTATCTAAAGTGACCGACCAACTTGTCCTGGTTTGGCTGGTACTATGCAGATTTTACAATAGAAATTCTTGAGACCCAGAGACCCACACAGCCCAGGATAAACTAGGGCAGTTGGTCACTCTATGAATATTAGAGTCTCATCTTACACATGTGGAAACTGAGGCTCACAGGCTATGTGCAAATTGCTCAGTACGCCACAGCTGGAAAAGAACGGGCCCAGTATTCAAACCCACACTTGAAAAGCTCCCAAGCCTGTACTCTTTCTGTAGCCTGAATTCTGCTCAGCAAATGTTGCTCTCCTTGCTGTCTTCCTAGGATATTAGGAGCTTAGCGAAGGTTTATAGATGAGATCACATTTTTTCAACTGTAACTTCAGGAACGCATGCGTGCCCGCGTGTGTGCATGTTAATGAGTGGGGATTGCTCTACAAGTGGTAGTTATCATGAAGATCATAGTGATCGTGATAATGAAAATGATAGCTTAAAAGCCTAACATCCGTTTCAAAGAATGTTCTATCCTTTGTCAAGGCACAGTTCCCTTCTTCTTCTTCTTCTTCATCTACTCATCCATTCAACAGGTATACAGTGGGATCCTCCTGTGTGCCAGGCACTGGGACAGATACAAAGAAGGCCAAAAGGCTGGTTTTAAGGTGCTTAGTGCATTGGGATTTAAAGGCTCAATTGTCACATGGTGTGAGAAGTACAATACAGCAGCAAGCCCTGCCTGTTTGAGCTCTCTCCCGCAGCTCTGGCACACAGATCTTCTTTAAGGAAGCTCCAGGCTTATTCCTGACACTTTTTTTTTTTTTTTTTTACCATTACCTCTGCCTGGAAGATTTTTTCTCCTCACCTTGGTCCTTCAGATCTAAGATGAAATGTTACCTCTTCACAAAGAACCTCCTTGACCACCTTGAGTTCAGCTAGTTACCCAGAAATTCTCTCTTAGATCACCCTGTTTTAATGATCTTCCCATGGTTTATTTATCGCTATTTGATATTGATCTTGTTTGACTTTTTTGTTTATTGGTTTTTGCCTGCCTCGGCCAATGGAGCGTAGATTCCAGGGAGACGAGGTAACTTATTTATTTTATTGTGCTTTTTCTTTTTGTGGCTGTATTCCCAGGACCTGAAACAATGCTAGACACACAGGAGCTGTCAGGAAGCATTGTTTGAATAAACAAAATGATGAATGAATTAATAAATGTGTTGGGCGCTGGAAGGGGCTGCCGATTCAGCGGGAGTAGAGGTTTGAGGGGAACTTTGCTCGAAGGCATTTGTGAATTCAGCCTTGGTGTTTTTTTCCTGGTTATATTCTCAGTTATCAAAAGTTAGTAAGAAAATCACAAAAGAAGGGAAAAAACTAAGACCAATTTGACACAATCACAAATAATAGTTTTTTGCAGTTTTCTTGTCATTCATGTTCATAGATAGTTTTGAACAAAACCAAACCAGACTTTTCATAGTTCCTACCTTTTGGGGGGTACACATTTTCTGACATTTTCATGTTAAAGGTTGCTTTGCTCTTCTCAGTGTAATGGAGGTACTAAGATGTATGTAATCAGTCGATATTGCTGGACCTTTGAGTGCTCCCGTTTTGCCATTGCTGACAACGTGGGGCAGCCTTGCAGATCGTCCAGCGTGGTCCATGAGGCAGCTTAACGTAGGACCCGAAGCACTCTGATCTGAATTCTAGATCCACCAGTTTCTTTTAACCATTTATTTTTATTTTACTTATTTTAAAAAAATTTATTGTATTTTTTCATTACCATTTAGTCCACTTATACTCCCCACCCCTCTAGCCATTTATTTTTACATTTTAAGACATTTTCTCAACTGTGATATGGGGAGGAGAGCCTACTTTGTAAGGCTATAGTGCAAAATAAACGCTATCATGAAGGTCAAGTTCTTAGCACAGAGTATGGGATACATGTTAGCTCCTCTTGTTAACTTCCTTTGAAGTCCAATTGGCTTTCCAATATCTTAAAAGACAAATAGAAACTAGCTAAAGAGATGGGTGGGAAAGAAACCGAGATCGAGGTAGTGAAGTTGGGATGAGGGAAACTTTTTTAAAATTATGGAACAATAGGTATAGACCCCAGCAGGAGCCAGAAGCTAAAAAGCATGAAGCTTCTGTTACCTCTGCCTCAGCATGCGCAACAGCTGCTTGTGGCTCTGCGCTGCTCTGAGCTACCGCAGGAGGTGAGCTCTGCTGGGGCTTGGAGCAAGAGCAGGCCGATCAAAATAAAGCTGGTGTTTTAAGTGGGGTAATTGGGAGAATGGAGAGCCCTTTAACTGAATATGGAAGCCAGAGAGGTGAGTTTGGATTGGTCCAACACGAAGTTCAACTTGTAATACATAGAAGCGGATAGCAGATTGTCCAGAAAAAAAATATCAGGGCTTGAGTTGCTGATTTGAGTCAACCCTGCAGAGAACATCTGAGGCCTTGGGGGAGAGAACCCTGGCTTGGAAAGAGCTGTCTTTTGTTTCCCTTGCGCCAAGAAGTTGTACATCCATCTAAATGTATTCACTTTGCTTTCGATGGATACTGTGCTTGGGGTCTGATTGAATTTGCAACTTTTATTTATAGTTGTACTTTCAGTGAAGAACTTACAAGCACAAAGTAACAGCAAAGTCACACATTGATAAGATCATATTTATTTAGTGTTGTCTGACAAGTAGAGAAAGTAAAAAGAATATTTAAAAATGTATAATTTATATTTCTATAAATACTTTAAAGGAGAAAAGTTGAACAAATACGGTGACATTAGGAGAATGTATACATTTACGTTTGCAGCCTATTTTATAGCCTGACAAATTAGATACGTGTGTGTACCCACACATACCTTGTTTGTGAGTTTGCATAATTAGTGCCCAAGGGTAAGTTATGGGCAGGTCTATAATACATTCTAACTCCCATAAAGTTTGGGTTATTATGCCCTCCCACTTAGGTCGGTTTTCTTCTTCGTTTGAAAAATTTCACTACAAGCACCTTTTAAAATCATCAAAGGTTGTAATCGGGTGCTTTGGGCCTCAATTTACTCATGGGGAGAGGAGAGGATGCCAGCTGCCTGGTTCTGCTTCTGCTGAGTTAAACCCAAGTGAGCGCGCGGCAGCCTGCGGCGCGTACAGACGCGCGGGGGGCGGCAGTGTGCGGTCATCGTCATCTCTGCGTCACCGGGAGTTTTCTGTTCAGCTGCTTTCTATCGGAAAGGAGTCAATCTGTCTGAAGTGAAGCAAGTTTATGACACTAGTCCACTCCATTCACTGTGACATAGCACTATTGTGGGTAGAGTTCTCTTCCTAGGATACAACTAAACAAAAAAACTAAGACTCTGGATTTCGAGTTGAAGAGCTCTGTGTTTCTTTGGAAGTTCAGGGTTGAGCTCCTCCAAAAAGAGCTCAACAGAGTGCCCTCAAGTCAAACCTCAAGAGGTGGCAAAATATTTTTATGATGACATGATCACTATGATCCTGGACTTCACTATGTCCTTCATTATAGTGACATTCTCTTGAAGTTGCACTAATACCTAACAAATAAGGAAGTGTAATGTGATGCTGTCTATACAGTAAAACCTATATCTGATTTCTTAAACTGTTAGAAATTTTCATCTGCAGTAAACACTATAGAACAGTAAATCAACCCTAAGCACTATCCTGAGCTTACCTTGATTCCAAGTTTACAGTTAATCATATCTTTCATTTAAAAATAAGACAGCTATAACTGACCTCATACGACCACAGAAAATACATAGGACTCAGGAGTGAAGTCACAATTCTCATCATTTTTCTCGTGTACTTTGGATGGCGGGTCGCGCAGTAGCTATGGTTTGCCTCTGTAGGTGTGGGTCCTTCTCCAGGGACCCAGGTTAGATTTTCCCTCTGCTGGTGTTCGGCTTTAACTCTTGGAGGAACGCCTCGCTGTTGTGAGGACAGTTGCTGTGACAGGTGCAGGTCCCGATGACCATCACCGGCTTCTTGATGATGTGCCCCGGGGCGCACTGGAACTCCACCTGGACGGTCTTGGTGTTGTGGGGGGTGCAGCAGCGGCCGTCGCTGCAGACTCCGCAGTACCTGGGCTTGTAGGTGTGCAGGCTCGTGCAGTTCTTGAACTGCAGGTGGATGGCTTCGAGGGACTTCGTGGTACGGAGACACTTTTTTCCTTTCTAAGAAAGAAGAAAGAGAGTGACGCATGGATGGCGGCTGTTCTTCCCAGCGGCCACTTTGGGGTTATGGAGTAACTTACTAGTTGCCTGCCCAGTAGCCATTGCTCTCTCTTCTTTGCTAACAGAACATTAATTTTGTTTGGGCAATGTGGTCAGCGAAAAGGATTTGCTTCTCCCAGAATATCTGGGAGCTTGGGGAGGCCTTGTGACAAAGTTCTGGCCAATGATACAGAAGCCAAGGGATTCTGGGAAATCCTCTGCCCTTCAGACAGGGGCAGTTCTCTGTTGCAGCCTGCATTTTCCTTCTTGCCTAGAATGTGGAAATGGTGGCTAACTGTGCACAGCCATCTTTTGACCTTGGAGGTGAACATGAGGATAAAAGCATATGTCTGATTAAGAAAGCTTTATTTTCAAGACACTGTAACAAGGTTTGGTGTTGTTTTTGGCCAGATACCTTCTTCGGGTGTCATGAAGAGAAAGAGAAGAAATCTGGCATCATCACAAGCCTACTAATGTTTCAAATAGTTTTCAAATGTTAATTCATGTGAGCTTATCAACAACATTCACTCATACAAGGAACAGTTGTTATTGTAGAAAACAATTGCCCACGTTTTATAGACAAATAAATGAAATCTCAAAGGGCTAAAGTGAGAAAAAATATCTAGTAATTGCAGTTCTCTGATGCAATGCCCATTTCTTCTACTGTACTATATAACCTTATAAACGTCCAAAACAATGAGATTTCAGGTGATTTTCCATGAAGGCAAAGTACGTGGAGAATTTATGGACTATTCCATGAGTAATGGTTGATCAGGAACCCAATATTGACAATCCAGCAAGGAGCTGACGATAGGTTTCTTTCCCACTTAGATTTCTTCACCTACCGACAGGCCACATTTCTCTACTGCCCTTGACCTTCCTAGGCACAGTCTGCAGCTGCTTGGAGGGCTCTGAAATGAGCGGCTCTCAGACTTGACTGTACGTCAAAGGCATCTGCAGGTTTTGCTAAAACAGATCGTGAGGACTTGAACCCAGTGCTTCTGATTCGGGAGGTCTGACCTCAGCCCCAGTAATTTGCATTCCAACAAGTTCTTCCATGGTGCCGCTGTCCTGGGGGCCACACTTTGACCAGCACTGCCTCATGGGTAAGACTCTCCAGATAAGGAAGTTATGATTACTATGCTAGTGTCTGCCTAGATTCCAACTAAACTTCTAGAAAGTTTATGAAGTGTATGTACCATAAATAAATATTGTAAATAGAATCTCCCTCAGTATTAAACTAGGTGCAAGAAAAACGATAAATTTGGTTGAAGAAACAATAATAGGCAAAATTTTAGAGGCACGACATGGAAAAACCTTACTTAATAAAGCAATTACTGTGTCCTTGACAATACCTAAGGGCTTCTTGTTTTTTCCTTTTTCACATTTAATATTTAGTGTATATTTTTGCCAGCACCCACAAAAACGTACAAGGCCAGCAACATCCTTTTTTGCGTGTGAATATTTGTATGTATGTTTATATTTGTATGTGTGAGAGAGACAGAGAGAGAGAAAGACAGAGACAGACAGAGAGACTGCTTGGTGAGCCTGCATGACCATGTAACATGTGTGTTAGAATTCCCTTAAGTGTAGGGAGGCTTATATAATTTTAGGGATAGGGTATTTCCAGGTGTTCTTTCTAAATTGGTAAAAGAAACGCAAAGTTTGGATGGGCCTCCAAAAGTCATGTAGCTCGGCAGCCATATATTGAATGCAACTACTAGAGACTCTTATTTTAGCAATAAACAGAACTTTTAAGTAAAGATGCCTAACGTCCACAGAGCAATCTATGTCCACCACTTTGCCAATTTATTGATTTCATCCTCATGACATCTTGGAGGCAGGTGCTGTCGAGGACCCCGTTATGTGGAGGAAGGAATTGAGGCTTCGAGGTCAAGAACACGGCCCAGGAGCCCACGGCCAGCTCATGTGGGAAGCTGGGATTTAAAGCCAGAGTCACGCCCTTCAGCATCAGAGGACATTTTCTCAGTGCAGAGGTCCTACGTCTTTCATTGCTAGGGACTGTTTTATTTTGGCCTTAGGTTTGTACAAGAGTTCATATAATAATTTAATTTTGGGGCATTGCCTTTATCCAGGGTTCCAGTAACAAGGCCTGTGATGTTATCAGGAACCAGTCCAAGCTTCTGATCTGCATGCCTTATACTCAGCATTAACACACTGAGTTGATATAATACCAGCAAAAAAGGAAAGAAATGTGCTATTTTATTTGGCAAATATAGCCTTATGCTGGCACATGTACTAGTCCCACTGAGCTTTTTAAAACATTAAAACTAGTTCTCAGACAGCCATTCATTTCTTCATCAACAGCATTTTATCACGTGCACACTATAGATCAGGTAGGATGTTGGGGCCTGAGGGGTGAGCTAGGCAGATATAATTCCTATTCTGTTGCTCATTACTGATTGAACCTAAGTGCTGCAGGAGACTGAGGTTGGAAATGAGCTCTCTAGAAACTTAACTTGGGGTGGTAAACACACAATATACAGATGATGCAGAATAGAACTGTACACCTGAAACCTATATAATTTCATTAACCCGTGTCACCCTAATAAATTCAACTAAAAAGAAGAAGAAATGACCTCTCTAAAATCAACTACAATTGGCAGTTGAGTAGCCACTTTCTTCCAGGAACAGAATGAGATTTACCATTCCCTTCTCAACTGGGGACATTATGATAACTCTCTGGCCCCTCCCTCTTTACCTGGTAGCCTCTTGTGAGTTGCTTGGGATATTTCAATACAATCGAGGGGAGGGGCTGGGGGGAGAAGGTAACCTCACTCACTTCAAGAACCTGTCCATCCTTTCTCTGAGGTTTGCTCCCAGCTAGAACCAACTTCTACTCAACTAGCGTCACAGTGATTTTCCAAAGCCCGGACACCAATGTGGCCAGGCTGCCTTCTCTGTAATGAGAGGCTTCCTGCAGGCCC
The DNA here is from genome assembly GCA_004026765.1 of Micronycteris hirsuta. NCBI lineage: Eukaryota > Metazoa > Chordata > Mammalia > Chiroptera > Phyllostomidae > Micronycteris > Micronycteris hirsuta. The sequence continues at coordinate 24,245 of PVJI01002062.1, forward strand.
CTACCTTATCCGCTGGTTGCCTGGGCTCTTGTTCACAGGGCCGCACCATGCAGAGCCGGGTGCGCTTCACCATCTCGCACTGCGGATTTCTGTTGGTGACCTGGGTGGAGAAGCCCATGCCGCAGCTCTTGGAACAGGCGCTCCACTCTGTGGTCTGTTCAATGCAGTTGACACCTGAGTCAGAGACTGCCACTCCTAGAGTGGTTTCTCTCCTGTAGGCTATAGGAAATACAGAGAAAGACAGCCAGGCTGAGTAGAACATGCGGATCCCAAAGGAAGGGATTCATCATCATTAGAAAGAAGGTCTCAGCCAACTCTGCATCTCTTAAAACTCAGGTGTTCTCGGGGGCAGAACCGATCTCTGTATCTGTAAAGCCCTAACTGGTTGCCCAGTGCCGAGCACGTTGTAAGCCTTCAGGAAATCTTTGTGGAATGACTGTGTAACTTGTCTGTAAGAAGCTCAGGATCACCTGTCCTTAAGAAGCTTAGGGATTTTAAGAATATAGAATAGTTTAGCACCGACAACCATTCCATAAACTATAGTGTTTTCAATAGGTGATCCTGTGCAGAAAAAGAACCACGGTAAACTTTTGACTGGATGCGTAAGTAGAACCAACCGACTCAAAGTAGTGGTGAAAGCGTACGTTGCCTTAGGGAGCCAGAATTGCTGGTTTGGGCCGTGGGATGCGGACACTGGGACCTTGATCACCAAAAGTTCGGTCTCAGCACTTAGTATCATAACATATCATGGCTTGGGGCACATCTTCTCTTCTACATGGCAGTTTTCCTCGCTGTAACACATGGCTACGAAATCAAAGCTCTGCATACCGCCACTGCATATAGTCTGGCTGATTATTGCCTCCTAAAATATTCTCGAGTGGCTCTTGAGTTTCCCCACCCCCCAGAATTATTTCCTCTATAAGATGAAACAAACAAACAAAAAAAGCAAAGCAAAGGTCCTGAAGTGTCACTTGACCTTTCCTACAGCATCTGGAAAAGTGACATTGCTTTGTGACACCTGTCCAGTGACAAGTAGCATTCTTTAGGGAGGCTGGTCTTGAGAGCACACAGCTACAGAATCTACAAAAAAAAGTGATTTTTTTTTTACTTTTATCTTTCTAAGGTGAATAAAGTTCAAGTGGGATGGACTCAAATATAAACAGTAGTCATGCAATGAGACAAAAGCAGTCCCATTGCTGAAAAGAAGCACTGAATTCAGCAGGTTCCCTTTAGGAGAGACTGTGTACCTGTGTCGCTTGGCTAGGATTCAAACCCATGACGTGCTGGGCTCATGTGGGCAATCTGGAATCCACAGCTGAATGGCCAGAAATGGAGGCCAGTTTATCATTGCAAATCCCAAAGAGCGCCCATGCTTCCTGTCCACGTGTACCCTGTGCCGTGAACACCTTCGGCTCTCCCGAGTTTCTCACCTGGAAGGGCATGCAGGTCCCCTAACGCCTCCGTGTCCTTTGCGTCACAGACCCACTTTTCACAGCACTCCCCGGGCACTTCAACTTTTCTTGGAACCGGGCAGTCAGGTTGGGGGAGAAGCAGGTCCTCGTCACAGCGAGGCACACAGCCAATCTGCCCGTCCTGGCAGGTGCACTGGTACTTGCAGCTGGGCTGGAAGGTCTCTCCGCTTTGGTAAATGACCCCATCGAACACACAGTTATCTCCCTCTATGGCTGGAACCCGGGGGCAGCAGAACAGGGAGGAAGGGGGAGAGAAAAACAAAATCACAACGCCTTGAGGAAGCTACTTAAGATTGGCAGCACAGGTTCCAAAGCCCAAGTTGTCCTTTTTCTAGTGCAGAGTCTGGGTTCTTATCTCAGGAGAGAGATATCCTGAAGGAGGGCTCGCAGAGCAAGAAGGAACCTGAGACCATCCCGACCCGCCATTCATTTTATGAATGAGAAAAGAGGTAAACAATAGAGAAATGACCCTTCTAAGCTCCCATAGCCATGTTCCCTATGATAAAGTTATTTTTGTGAGAAATTCCTTAGATTCTCCTAAACTGGAAGTTTAGAATTAAAAAGAAAATAAAATGCGCTCATGTTCTCCAAATAGGTTAACTGGTCAAATTGGGCAGAGAGTTAGAAAAAAAATCCAGCACAAAAAATCGTTATTAGCTCAGAGAAAAAAAGTAGAAGGCTATTCCAAGCCTCTCATTTAGGGATGCAGGGCCAGCCTCCAACTAAATGGAGCACCAGGTGGAAAACTGATGTCCAATTAATTACGTTTCACCAGCCTGCACTGGCTGGTTGCCTGCATTTTATTTTATTCATAGCTCAGACAGGGGTTACATAGCCATCCCAGGAGACTAGGGGAGGCTTTGGCTCACACAGGACAATTAGAGGTGCGAAAACAAACCTGTTGGGGCTGCAGTCGGGGGGAGCTGTGAGCCAGTGAGGAAGCCCACGCTTCCATCACCCTCCAGAGGCCCCCTGGAAATGTCCGAAGGAAATGACTTCACTGGCCCTTAACTCTGCTCTGCTCCCCATCTACCTAGAGTCTTCTCTAGGTGCAAGTGACTGAATGCTTCTCACCTCTGGTTTCCGGCGCTCCCCCCAACCTCCGCCCCCATGCCTGGCACACAGCAAGTGCTCCATAAACATCACCTCCTGCAGCCTCATTATTGTTATTTCTTGCGCATCACCATCTGGGAAGGAGGAGGGAGAGGAGAGGAAAGAGGGGACAGCTCCAGCCAGCAGCGGGAAAGAGGTCCGTCGGCGGGAGGGGGCAGGATTACCCATGCAGATTCCAGTCTGGGCGCTGGGGTCCGCTCTGCGGTCGCAGAAGAGACCGCGGCTCCCCTCGCAAGGCTCCATCTCCGAGCAGCTGTCGCCGCGCTGGCGGGCACACACCAGACAGCACGAGCAGTCGTCCAGCACCGCTCTCACCCCGGGGGCGCACGTCGGCGGCGTCTTGGGGCACCGGGCTGGGCATGGGTTAGGGCAGCGCTGGGTGGCAGCGACCTGGAGGGCGGGAGAGACAGCAAGGAGAAACCTCTCAGCTGGGTCAGTCGAAGGCTGAGCGACCCGGGGACCCAGTATGGGCTGCCCACGAAGGCAAAGTAACCAGGGGCACCTAAGAGGTGTGCCGCTTACCTGTCCCAGGAGATGGAGGAGCAGGAAAGCCAGGCAAAGACACTGCGTGGGCAGATTGAGACTCATGACTGACCCGCTCTGCATGCTCAGGCTTCTTCCTCCCGCTTTTACAGAACGAGACTTTCTACGCCGTGGATTGGCTCCGCGCGCCTCCCTCCAGGTCCGCAGATCGCCTCCTTTAGCCGGCGCCACCGGTGCAGGTTTTATAGTGCGCTCCAGGGACGCGCACAAGCCGGTTGGCTGCAGCGCTGGGAGGAGGGGGGGTCGGCTGGGTGGGGAATGGAATGAACCCCGGGGTTGCCATAGCAATTGGCCGTGGGTGCTGCTCTCCTTAGGGCGCGGCACCAGGGCCTGCGAGTGCCTGTGTGTGGCGACTGGCTTGTCCCGGAGCGCGGGGAGGGGCTGGGTGGAGTCCCCAGGCCAGGACCCAGAGCTCGCTAGAGCGCGTGGGAAGGAAACGCCCCGTTTCCTCCTGGAAGCTGCTTAGCCTTCCCCCAGGACTAAGACACCGCCACTCCCCACCACACTTCTCTTCCCTGGCAGACGAGCAGGGTTGTAAATGAAGAGCTCTCCTAAAGGGGTGCCTGAAGTTTGGGGCCATCTGTGGGGCGTTGGCGAGAGGCCCAGGGGTTTAGTCATAAGGGAAGTACATGCAAGTTTGTCACCGTTTAGGGCACTCTTTGAATATGTTGAGAGAGGGGGGAGGGAGAAACGGAGGGAATGAAAAAGAGGAGAAAGAGGAGAGGGGCAGAAAAGAAAATTGAAAACAAAAACAAAAACAAAAACAAAAAAAAACAGCAATGTTTGGATGCAGCATACTATTGGCCAAATGGCAAAGTTCATTTGACTACTGGTTCCAAGACCCACTGATTCTTAAACCCCCAATTCCACAGTTTTGATAGAAGTAGAAGCAAGGCATAATACAATAAAAATATAAGAGCTTGAGGTAAAGAAAAACTTTCTTCCTGCTGGATAAAAGCCTTGAAACACCTGTTGGATCATGGCTGAAAGTGCAAGAGGCTTTGAGAGTTTATAAGGCAGCTCCGCTCAGCCACCGTCAGAACCTCAGTCATCAAGGAAGGAGGGAGGAAGGTGCTTGCTTTATTTAGCCGACCGAATCCCTTTTCCACTGGCCATGCGCTTTCAGAACACTGGTCAACTCTCTTGAGAAGGAGAGCCCTTCTACTGTTCCAAAGGGGACACTGGTTGTTGGGTTGGAAAAAAAGCCCCCCCTGTACTTCAGCGTTGCTGGTGCCCTTGGGATAATTATGCCCAGCTCCTTTCAGGATACCGCCTTGAAAAGACACTTTATTAGAAAAATTATACAGGCTTGTGATGTAATGCTAAACTTTAAAAAAGAAACAAATTGCCTTTACTTCATCCGTCTCCCGTATGAAGTTAAATCAAAGGCAGCTTGTGTAAAGGGCCAGGGCTGCCCCCGAAATTTTTGCCACCTTGGCAATGAAATCATTTCAAGCCCCTTCAAGATAGCTCTGAGAGCAGCTTGGAACTTCTGTGACATACTTCCAAGCCTCCAGTCATTCTGCTTTCTTTGAGGTCCACTGGACTGAGCAGTGATCAAAGCATGACAAGCAATTGAACAGTTAATTTGCGCCATGTCTAGGTTACTCCTCTGCTCTTCAAGTTGATGGGCTTTCACGGGTCACCCGGCTTAATGATGCTCCACCTGACTGGCCAAGAGAATGCACCAGGGTGTATTTTGTTTAAACTGTAGATTCCTAGGCTCCACCCTTGATCCAATCGGTTGGAGTCTCTGGTGAGGGCTGTGGGTAGACAGCACTTTAATTTACCTTAAAATGGAAGCTGGCTTTGGGAAATCTATGTATGGAGAGCTAGAAGCAGTTGATGGGGAAGTAAGAATATTGGCCAAGGTTTCAAAGTATGAATAGACAGAACAAGGAGAAATTGGCAACAATGAGGCTGGGCTGGCTCTTCTTGGAAAGGGGAGGCTGAGAGGAGAAATGTAACTTCAAGGTAAGGATGAAAAAGCCAAAGAGCCACTGCTGATGTGAGCAGCTACTCAGGCGTCTTGACTGCAAGTGGTAGAAACCGGACCACTCTTAGCGAGAAGACTTTCTTGGAAAGAAGCAGTGGTATTCACATAGTGATAAATAGGAATGGGGCTGCTAGGGATCAGAGGCTACTGGGATCAGGATCTTGAAGTAATCAAGACTCCATCTTTCTTTTTTTTTGTTTTAAATCATATTTTATTGATTATCCTGTTACAGTTGTCCTGATTTTTCTACCTTTGCCCCCTCTCCACCCAGTACTCCCGACTCCCTCAGGCAATCCCCACTTCATGTCCATGGGTCATATGCATAAGTTCTTTGGCCACTCCATTCTCTATACATATTTTACATCCCCATGGCTGTTCTGTAACTACCAATTTGTACTTCTTAATCCCCTCACCTCTTCACCCTGGCAACCATCAAAATGCTCCTATATCCATGATTATGTCTCTGTCCTTCTTATTTGTTTAATTTGTTTTTTAGATTCAATTATTGATAGATATGTATTTATTGCCCTTTTATTGTTCATAGTTTTGATCTTCTTTTTCTAGAATAAGTCCCTTTAACATTTCATGTAATGATGGTTTGGCGATGATGAACCCCTTTCGTTTTTTCTTGTCCGGGAAGTGCTTTATCTGCCCTTGGATTCTAAATGGTAGCTTTGCTGGGTAGAGTAATCTTGGCTGTAGGTCCCTGCTTTTCATGACTTTGAATATTTCTTGCCAATCCTTTCCCTCCTGTGAAGTTTCTTTTGAGAAATGAACTGACAGTTTCATGGGAACTCCCCTGTATGTAACTAACTTCTTTTTTCTTGATGCTTTTAAGATTCTCTCTATATCTTTAACCTTTGGTATTTTAATTATGATGTGTCTTAGAGTGGGCCTCTTTGAATTCATCTTGTATGGTACTCTCTGTGCTTCCTGGACATGCATGTCTATTTCCTTCACCAAATTAGGGAAATTTTCTTTCATTATTTTTTCAAATAGCTTTCCAATTTCTTGCTCTTTCTCTTCTCCTCCTTACCTCTATGATGCAAATGTACCTCTTGAAGTTGTCCCAGAGGCTGCTTATCCTATCCTCATGTTTTTGGATGCTTTTTTCTTTTTGTTGTTCTGATTGGTTGTTTTTTGCTTCCTTATGTTCCAAATCATTGCTTTGATTCTCAGCTTTGTGCACTGTACTGTCGTTTCCCTGAAAATTGTTCTTTATTTCAAAGTGAATCCTTTCTTTCTGACTGGGTTTTTTTATGCTGTTGAAATCCTCACAAAGTTTCTTGAGGATCCTTATAGCCAGTGTTTTGAACTCTGCATTTGATAGATTGCTTATATCTTTTTTGCTTAGTTCTTTTTCTGAAGTTTTGAACTGTTCTTTCATTTGGGCCATGTTTCATAGTCTCCTCATTTTGGCAGCCTCCCTGTGTTTGTTTCTATGTATTAGGTAGAGCTGCTATGATTCCCTAGTTTGGCCTAGTGTAGTAGGTGTCTTGTAGGTTCCAGTGGCACAGCCTCCCCTATCACCCAAGCTGGGTACTTGAGGTGTGCTCTTCATGTGGCCTGAGTACACCCTCCTCTTGTAGTTGAGACTTGATTGTTGTTTGTAGGTCAATGGGAAGGATTTACCCAGGCCAGTCAGCTGCAAGGACTGGCTGTGACCACTAACCACCAACCTCCTCCCTCCATGGAGGACCAGCCATGCAGAGGTAGGGTGGTGATGCTCCAAGATGGTCTGTAGCTGTCCACTAGGTGAGCAGGCTCTGGAGTTTCCTGGGTGGTACAGGCCAAGATCAGCTCCCACCTGTGTTTTGCCCTGGGCCACCCTGCATGAGCTATAAAGCAGTCTGAGGTGGCTGCTACTTGTGTTGTGCTTGGAGATTCCCAGGCAAAGCCAAGCTGTGAATCTAGGCTCTCTGCTTCTAGTGCCAGACCTGGGGCCACTCAGCAAGAGGTGTGGGGACTGGGGCCTCATTGAGGCCAGTTGTTGCTTTTTTGAGAGGATTTAGGAAGTTGTGAAGCATGAGCCAAACCAGCTATTCATATTGAAAAGTCTCTATTAACAGCTTGAGTGGGCCTATAATTTGGATGGGATAGAGTCTCAGAGGATCTCCAGTGTGGGGAAAACAATGTTAACCAGGTTAGTGGAGTCTCGGATATGTCACTTACTTGCTGGCTCTGTGGTTGTGTTGGGGGAGGGCTCAGAGAAGGGACAGTGGCCTCTGCCTGCCTTTCTGTCTGGGAGAAAGCTGTCCCCTACCTCTCACCTTGATGCCAAACACTTTAGTTCCTCCCTATATGCAACTGGTGCCTTTCAAGCTGCTACCCTGGTTCTGGAGCTCAGAGGGAGGGAGTCTGAGTAAGTCTGTGTGGGGGTTCTTTAAGAGGAACTGCTTGGGACTCCAAAAGTTTCTTCCATTAACTCAGTCTCTGGTGGTGTTTGCAGCCAGAAGTTATGGGAATTTGTGTTTCTGGCACTGGAACCCTGGGTTAGGAGGCCAGGTGTGGGGCTGGGACTCCTTACTGTCAAGATGTCCCTTCCGAATTTTTACTCAGCACCTGTGGATGTGGGACCAGCCCATTCCACATCTTTGCCCCTCCTACCAGTCTGGATGGATGTGGTTTCTTTAATTCCATCGTTGTCAGACTTCCTATCAACTCAATTCCTGAGGGTTCTGAGTGATGATTGTTCTACACTTTAGTTGTAATTTTGATATGTCTCCATCTTTCTATTCTATCTTCAGTGTTTCTCTATGTGTCGACTTTGGTCTGTTCCACTACAGACGAGCTCCTTCCATATAAAGGAAATGTCATCCTTAATTTCTCCCCAACCTCTAACACTATGGCCTTATCACCTCAGAAGGTATATCCCTTTCCTTTAGGCTCAATTTGGAAAGTTTCAGGAAAGGTGCTTTCAATTGGCATCCAATTGAAGGAGATAAGACAGGTGAGGTATGGAGGTTAGCTGACACCATGTATTTGGAGTAGGGAGGAAGGATAGTTCCCCGATAAAGAATTATTCTTTAAGAAGAAAGCAAACATGCAAAACAGTACTTATGCCCTCTTCTATCAGCTATATATGCTCCTGGGTAAAGGCTTCCTTGATGAAATAATTGGAAATGGAAAGTGAAGCCACTTGAAAATAGTTCTGTCAGGTCATGCTCTGCTGCCTCCAGGACATCTTCTCTTGAGTCCAGCATGCTGGGATAGATTTTGTCCTCTTGGATGCCTGTTACCTCTTGCCTTTCTCTCACGTCTCTCGACTCATTGAATAATGATGATGTGAGTGTTCCTGCACCTGTCTTCCTTTCCTGGCCAGGAGCCCTGGAGAACAGGGAGCCTGTCATGTTTTCCATAACACCCCAAGTACCAACTACAGGAATGGACAAATGGTTGGTTGGTCTTGGACCTTTTGACATACTGCAAACCTCACTTTAAATTTTGTATTGTTCTGTATAAGATGAGGTAAGAAAGAAATGGAGGCCGCTTTGTTCCTCAGAAGCAGTAAAGAATGAAATCAGATGTTACCCATCTGCCTCTGACATGCTCGGTCTTTCTTGGTACCAAGAATCTAAAGGAGAGAATGCAGCCTGCTGATCCTCTCCTGTTTAAAATCAACCATGTGTCCACCAATGAGGTCTCTGGGGAGTCAGGGAACACCCTTTTAGAGACTTCATGAATTGCTGGCCTTGGCTACCAACCAAGATGGCAAATTGCACTGGGTTATGAGGTGCAAGTACCTTGGTTAGGTCCCCTTTTCCTTTCCCTTGCCCAGATGTGGCACCAGAGACTCATATCTCCCTCTCTGTCTCAGATAGGCTGTTAATCGGTTTATATTCTTATTACTTCCCAGTCAATATTCCTATCCAGAAGACATTTAGAGAAATCCCTACATTTCGAAGGTAAAATTTTATAAAGCTTTCCAATTGTTTTTATCTTTTTCATTATATAAAACGTTAAAGAATACATTGGCACTTACTTCTGTAGCAGGCAAGAGGAATATCAATCACAGAACCCCTATTAAAAACAAAACAAATAAAAGGCGGTGACTGTGATATTATCACCTCCAGGACAACTCCATCCCTCGCCTCTCCTCGGTGATTACGCTCTCTGTAAACCTGTGGACGTTCACTGCATCTTCAGTCCCTGCGTAGCCAAGCCACATGCACTTAGCTCTCGTAATGTGCCTCGTAAATCAGCCTCACAGCTCCTTCATAATTTTGTTGGTCTTTCCTGAATTTCCTTTATATGTCCCTTTTCTGGGGCCACAGGGAGTTGGTATAAGACAAGGTAATTCCCATTATATGTTAGGCAAGCCAGCCCTACATGGTGTTCAGTTATATAGCTAATTTCAATCACACTCTCTTGTTTTTCTGACAGATCCCGCGATGTCTTGCTTTTCCAGAAACAACAAAGGGCAGAGAAAACGCAGTGATGGGAGGTGAAACAAAGTATATAATTTTTAGTGTTATCCCCTTTGGGATAAGAACAAGATGTAACTCCATAAATATTTTGTGTACACTTGAAAAAAATAGTATTTACTCATTTTCAAAATTGAAGTATTTACTAAACTGCCTCAAGGGACGTTTTATGATGATTAAATAAGATAGTACTTACAATTTTTAAGAAAAGATTTCATTTATTAATTTTTATAGAGAGAAGGGGAGGGAGGAAGAAAGAGAGGGAGAGAACCCTGGAGCAGTTGCCTCTCCACAGCCCCAGCTGGGAGCCTGGCCCTCAACCCAGGCACGTGCCCTGACCAGGAATCGAACCAGAGGCCTTTGTGAACCTGGGACAATGCCCACCAGTGAGCCACACCAGTCAGGGCAACACTTATACTTGTTTAAGAGACTCTGCTTTTTAAGAGACACTTAAAAAAAGAAGCTAATTACTTTGACTGCTGTAGTTGTTTTCTTTCTCCACCCAAGAACACAATATTATTTAATTTTTGAAAAGCTCTTTTGTAAGATTAACATTTTCCTCATGGAAATCCTGTTTCAGCTTGTTAAATTTGTCCTAAAGTATTTTGTTGTGGCTACTGTTTTGACAATATTGTCAAAAACATTTATTTATTATGTGCCTTACATGATTATTTTACTTAAATTTATCATCCCTTTCTTTCCTACATTTATTATCTTGCAGTTTTAGTCAGACGATGGTACTAGATACAAATACTTATAATTTGCACTGATAGTTTTGAGCATTTTATTTATTATTTCTCTTTCTTGTTTTATTGCATTTCTACAGACTTTCAAAATAACATTAATAATTGGAATGGTAGCAGATGTCTTTGTCTTCTTCCTGATTTTTATGATAATTCTAGTATTTTATCAATAAAGGTCCTGCTAACTATTGCTTTGGAGAGAACCTTTAAAATCAGTACTGTTTATTGAGTTTTACTGAATACATTTTGGCATTTTATTATGTAAATATGTAGAAGTTATGTAGATTTTTTCATTGAACTATTTCATTTGTGTGTTCAGATTCATAAATGAAGTAAATTTATAGCTTTTTATGTTTAATCTTTAAGATTTGATATTAGCTTATAAAAATGAGTTAGAAATTTCCCTTTCTTTCACTTGTGTTGGAAGAGTTTATTTTGTCTGGAAATTATTTGTTCTCCAAAGTTTGAAAAAGGTCACTGTAATTTTTATAAATGTTTCATAGAATTTGGAATATTTTTTATGGTTATAATATTGTATATATGTACATATATTTAATTAACATTATTACATATTATTAAACTCCACAAAATCAATAATTCTTCAGATATTTTTATTTATAAGAAAGGATTATGCTGATTTTTTTTTTTTTTAAAGATTTTATTTATTTATTTTCAGAGAGAGGAGAAGGGAGGGAGAAAGAGCAATGTATGGTTGCCTCTCACATGGCCCCCACTGGGAACCTGGCCTGCAACCCAGGCATGTGCCCCAACTGGGAATCGAACCAGGACCCTCTGGTTCCCAGCCCGCGCTCAATCCACTGAGCTACACCAGCTGGGGCTATGCTGATATTTTTAATGAAATTTATTTATTCATATTCTTTGTGCATTTATAACCATTTTTAACATGTTAAAAGTCCAGAGTACATGAATTATTTTTTATAATACATTTAAATTTTTTTGATAGAAAATATTTCCTATTGCATCCTTAAATAATTTCTACTTAGATTCTATTTTGTCTGATATAAATATTTCAACTTTCATTTTTGTTTTTCTGATATATCCTTGATGATTCACTGATTTTTTAAAACTTCCTGTGTCATTTTGTGTTATGTGTATGTAAGTCTATATTTAAAACAGCATACAGTAATGGTATCATAGTTTAATTATTTTCATTAACTTATCCATAGGCTCCAGCATTTTAACACATTCATGTTTAGTGTTAAAATTGACAAGATTGTTCTTTCTTCTTTTAACTTGTTGTATGCTCCTATTTGTGGTATCTTACTTTTTCCCCTTGTTTTTGTTTTCTCTAAATGAGTTTTTTTTGGTTTGGCTATTTTTTTTTATTTTTTATTTTTTAATTACTTTATTGTTCAATTACAGTTGTCTGCATTTTCTCCCCTCCACTCCCCCCCTGTTTGGTTATTTTTAACCTCACCCTTTCCCAAGTGATTTAGAGGGTAAATAATTCATTTTTATTTTACTACTCATTATCTTTAAGTGAAAATGTCTATTTTATATTATTTAGCTAAAGAATGAGTATTAGTTGTTGTTCCTTAACAAGATTGGGAATATACCTTATTACTAGTCTTAAATTGTGATTTTATAGAAATTTTATATTACATCATTTTAATTATAACAATAAACTCCTACATTTGCATTCTATAATCATACTTAAAATAGCTATTTACATAACATTGTCTCTCATGATAGCTTCAATGATGACTTCCAATTCTTCTATGCCTTGACTTCCCCTTTTTTGCTTTCTTCACTTTGATTCATTTCCTTGTTTTCTGGAGGGATAGGTAAGTTGTATGTATACTTGCTGAAGAACCTTTGCACGTGAAAAAGTCCTTTGCAGCTGAAGAGCAACTTGGCTGGGCACAGAATTCTTTGACAGCAGAATTTTTATTTTAGATCATAATATATTTAGGTAGAGCTGTTACAAACACTAGCCACATGGTGACTCATTTAATTCTTCTGTGAGATAGCACTTATCATCACCCCCTTTCTGAACACGATATGACTAAAGCCCAGGAAGCTGAAGTAACTTGCCAAAGGTTCAACCACTGGTAAGTAGAGTCAGATTTGAAACCAGGCAGTTTTGTTCCAAAGTCTATACTCAAAACCACTATACCGCATGATCCATTAGAGAGTCATTTGTAGATTATTGTCTCTAGGTATTTTGAGATGTTACTTAATTGTTTTTTTGTCTTTTAGAGAAGTTACTACTGAAACAAGTTCTCTTTTTCTTCATTGGAAGGTAAAGTGTGTTTTCATTTCTCTCTGCTTGGATGCCACATCAAACTGTTGGCTTCTGTGCCTTCTGTTCTGTAACATTTTTGTGTGTTCAGACTTACTGAATCTCTGAAAAGTTTTCTTCTAGTATTTTATTCATTTTATTGTTTGTGCGGCGTCGACTTGTTTTGGAATTCCAATGTGTGTAGTTAGCGTATCCTGGAGCTGTACCTTGGTCACACCTTTATTTAATGAATACTGACTGATTCTTCTACCAGGTGCCAGACACTGAATACAGCAATGATGAAAACATGGCCACTAGCCCATTAATCTTACAGTCTAATTAGGGGCAGGCAGATCTTAATGAATAAAGAAAGCCTGTTGTAATTGTAAATGTCATTTAATGCAAAATCTGAAGGATGAGGCAACATTAGCTGGTTGAGAGTGGACAGGTGTGTCGGGCAGAGATAGAATGAGTGAAGGCTCCAAGCAGGGTAGACCTGATGAGTTCTGGGGCCTGCTAAAGGACAAGGAGCAAGGTAGAGACCATTGTGAAATAGAGCCCATAGAGTTAGGACCTAGATAATGTGTGTCTGTGCAGTCTCCGTTAAAGCTTTTGCTTTTTAACGAAGGAAAGCCATGAAAAATTTCAAAGTAGTGGCGTTAAATGACTGGCAAATAATCTGACTTGGGAGTTGACTGGATGGAGGAAGGGGACACGTAGGCAGGCTACTTAGAAGCCGTAGCAGTTGTTTAGATAAGAGATGATGATGGACTGGACCAGAATCTGGCAGTGGAGATGGAAAAAAGAGAAAAAATTTCAGCAGGGCTTACAAAATAAATGCTGTGTATTTACGAGTCAGGGAGAAGTTTTATGATGAAAATAATATGCAGAGGACCCACGATATTGGATTGGGCTAGGGTTAAGGCTAGAGGTATACCTGAAAAAGTCCCTGTCTAAGGATTTTTATTTTCTCATGAAGAAGTGTAATAGATGAGGTAGGTTGCTGGGAGTCAGGGAGGTGGGAGAGCCAAAGATTTGAGGAGACTGGAAAAGGTTTGAACTTGCAGAAAGAGAGAAACTGAGTAGAGAGACTTACTATGATCCTAGGTAGAACTGAGAGCCCTTCTGGGATTAAAAACCTTGAATTTGTGGGGATACTCATCTTCAAACTGCTAGAGGCACAGAGTTCAGGCATTAGGTGATGACAACGATGGATCATGCACAGTAAGGATGAGGAGGTATGTGAAGTGAGGAGACTTAAGGGTAGAGAGAAAGTGGAAAGGATAGCATGTGTCAAGGCCCTGAGGCAGGAGAGTTTGGGGGTGTGTGAGGGACCCTGAAAAGTCTGGATTGGGCACCCTGCTTCCAGGCTGCAGGTGCAGGTCGACTTTTCTTTAGCTCAGCACCTAGCACAGTGCCTCTAGTGGCCATCCCAATACCTACAACTGTAGCAAGGGCTCAGTCAGTATTCGTTGAATAAACCTGGCTTTGTCTGTGTTGTGTCTTAGCAATTTTCCTTCCAGTTTTCTGTCCTCTAGATGGCACTCTTCCATAGTTTACAGAGATGATTCAAGCTTTTGTCCTTTTTAATATTGGAAAAATTACTTAAATAGTAATTTGGAGCTCAATTTCCTCATCTGTAAAATGTAGGCCTAATAATAACACCTACGTGATAGGTAGTTGTAAGATTTTAATCAAGTAAAACATGTGCAGTGCTCAGCTTTTGACTTGATACCTATTACTGAATGTAATGACTAATTTGATCGTTGTTATGGACATTATTTTAGCCTATGAGATTGCTTGTGTTTGCATCATTGTCTTGCCCAGAAATCTTTCAATTTATATCGGGCATTTGTAATTTGGAAAACACCAAACACCCTCGTCCCCCATGTTAATTGTATCCTGAGTTTTCCTTTGAGAAACTAGCTCTTCCCGATTCTGAGTCCAAGTGTTTTGAGTGCGACATCTCCTCCATTTACAGGGCAGCAACTCTGGACCCTTCCGTCAATACCGCATTGCATCTGCCTGATCACAGCTGGTCGGGGCGTCCAACCAGAGCTAATGAAATGCTCAATGCTTTGGGGACTTTTCTCTCCCCTGTAGAAACTATGAGAAAAGATCATCACGTTTCTCCAAAAGAGTATAAGGGTGAGGCCATGAAGTCTGAAACTATGGAAGCCGTGGTTGTTCCAAAGAGAGCTCCAAATAAAGGGCCTTTGAGGGGAAGCTGAGGATCAGGCAGAGAGCAGAACGCAGAGACGTGTCAGGATGAAGTTCTGGGCGACATGATGTTTTTGAGACCCTGGATGCAATCCTGCCTGATCTTTTCCAGCATACGACCTACCGCGTTCCATTTATTGTTTGAACATGTTAAATTGGGGTTTTATTACTTGCAATATCCATTTTTTTTAGATTTTATTTATTTATTAGAGAAGGCAAAGGAGGGAGGAAGATGGAGAGAAACAGCAATGTGTGGTTGCCTCTCACATGGCCCTCATTGGGGACCTGGCCTGCAACCCAGGCATGTGCTCTGACTGGGAATCGAACTGGCGACCCTTTGGTTCTCAGACCGCGCTCAATCCACTGAGCTACACCAGCCAGGGAGCAATATCCAATCTTAACTGACAAGACAATTTTCATTGAGAATGAGATTTGTCCACCTTATGTTAAATAGGTATTGACAGAAATAGAATTATTCTTTTAACATTTTACCTAGGAATTTCACGACTGGATTAATCAGTGGATGCTAGTAAGTATACACAGGTTCATTTTTTTCCAGTGTAAGAAAAACTCTAGGACAATAGGCTATTTTGGAAAATTAATGGCTCTTAATTAATATGCTTTGATTTTCATGGGCTATTACTGGGTAAATTATATTTTTACATACAAATTAGTTTTTATTCTATGACTTGTTTTACTTTTAATGTAAAATAAAAACATTACAGAAGTCTGTTATTAACCAGCTTGTTTTAAATCTGAGTCCAACTTTCTGCTATTTAATATCTATTATTTCTTTTCTACATCTCTATTATATCCAAAATTTGAAAGATCATGATTTTTATTACACACAGAGGAACACTTGAAATGGAAGCAGTTTTGGAATCAAACAGAACTGGGTTCCAATCTCAGCTCTGTTACTTGCTAGCTCAGCGAACTTGGACTAGTTATTTAACTCTGAGCTTGCTTGCTATTGTTTTTGTTTGTTTGAAAATTGGCTATTATAGAATCTTCCAGAGAGAGATACAGTGGAGAATACTGAGACAGTGTATGTCAAACTTCTAGTGTATTTTAAGATTCCTAAAGGCTCAAAATGAGTATTATTTCTTTTTTTTCCAATTAGTACATTTAGATTTGTCTCCAAAAAGGTCAGCTAAGAAGGCATGCCAAGCAGATATATTATTCTTTGTATTAAAAGTATTATTTTTTATTTACTAATTTCCAAACACTCAGTGAGAAGGAGCTAACGTGCATCTAGACTAAATCTTGTTCAAGGCTAATTCAAGGTCAGGTTTAAGAATCACTTGGACTGGCCCGTGAATGGATGATGATAGAAATGCCCTGTTTCTTAACACGCTGTACATGTAGAATTACGGGGCGCTCAGAAATCCACAGAACCCCTCTTGTGCCATCATATCCACAAATCAGTTTTTCTGTACCTTGTTCCAGTTCCACTGGAGAATTCCGGCTTCAGGTTTCTTCATTTAGTTTTAAGCTTTATGTTATTTTGTGTTGCTAACTGTGTGGCTCATAAAAAGGAAATTGAAAAAATATGCGCACACTCATGCTGCTAACTGTGACCTACCCGTTCCATGGGAGCTGAGAGAAGTAGCTCCCTTTTATTTTATTCTTCGTATCGACGCGTTCTCAACATTTGGATCCCAACTTTGGAGGCAGTGTTTTGTTCTTCCTAGTGTTTTTGTGCAGATCTCATGATGGTTTTCATGGGAAATAAATTTCGCGTCCCTCTGGACTGCAGTCCCAACTTTGACAATCAGAAACCATTTTAACACCTCCTGTTACATGCCCTGCCCAACGGCTTGCATGGTGGCCGCGGCATTTCCGTGCCAGTTGGATCGTCCTCAGTTCCCAGCTGGACAATGAGCTGAAGTAGCTAAGGAACCTTCTTAAACAGAGGGATAAACATATCCACGTTGGAATGTGTCTGAATACTGGTATAATTACATGAATGACTTAGCTATTCTCTGTTGTTCACGTTGAAGTCGGGAGGCAGAAATAAGCTCCCGGAAAGTTAGCGAAGACAGAAGTGGGTGACAAGATGCCACTGGCCGAGATGTCTCTTTCTTTGTAATGATAGGTACAATTTATGATGAAGAGGCAAATGGCTCGGTGGTAGGAAGTGCGGGCTCTGTTGCTGCTGGGATAGAACCAGATCCGTCTCTTATTAAGTGTGTGGTGTTGGGAAGGGAGCGTCCCAGTGAGCTCCTGTGAAATGCAGACAAAAAACAGGACCTACCTCGTGCATTCTTGGGGGGAGAGATAAAAGTAAATAAGATAAACCCAGAACAGCGCCTGGCGTAGAGTAAATGCCCCAAAATGTTAGTTTTGGTTATTATTGTTGGGTTTCTGAATATTTAATTTAGCAATATTGAACAAAAAATTTCATACAAATAAATAAATTCAAAATATGTTGACCTAATACAAATAAACACAATTTCAGGATTCTAATAAATACAGTCATGTGGAAATCAGTGAGAAGACTTTTTATATTAATTTATATTAATTGAAATGATGATCGTTGTGTGTCATGGAAATTTTACAGAAATGTTCACTTCAGAAATTTCTAAGCACAATAAAAATCACTTTAAAAAAACAGCCTCAAGGAATAAATGGGCAAAAATCATTTTGACTTCCAAGCAGCGTTTCTGTTATTCTACTGTAAATGGAATCTCCTGCCTCGGTCTCGCTATTCCAGTTCTCTTCTTACCTCCTTTCTCAACCACAATTCTCGAAAGAATGAATCATCTCTACTTGAGGTTACAACCTGTGACCTGTGTTTTCTTTTGGGCCCAGGGTATCCTTTTGCCCCTGTTCCCCAGCAGGCGTTCTCAGGAAGCCAGGGAAAAACTGGGAACTGCTAAAACCCAGCAAACCTTCTCTGTTTTTACTGATGGATGCTTCATAGCACCAGGCATTGTTGGCTTCCCCTTCCTTCTTGAAACTTCTCCTCCTTGGCTTTTTTATTCCTATTTTTTTTCCTGCCTCTCTATGTACTTGTTAATTTTCACAGATATAACTTTTTGCAGCAATTTTGTCAATGATTGTATTTCTTAGGATTTTTATCTCACTCCCTGTTAGACGCTCCTTCATTGATTTGATCCATGGATGTAAAAGTCCAATTTATATCTAGCTGTTTATATTTCTGTCTCCTAGGTACCATGGTGCCCCACAATTATCTCAAGGTCACTCTGACCTCAATTGAAATATTTTTCTTCCCACTTTGAAATTGCTTCTATATTAATCTTTACTTAGATGAAGTGACTACCATCAACACGCTCAACCAGCTTAGAAATCTTGAAAACACACTAAACTGTTTCCTCCAACTTTCACAGTTCCCATTTTTAAATTACTTGACTCTGTCCTTTTCTTTATACCTACAGTTTTATTCTTTTTTTTTTCATCTTTTACTTACCTTATTACAACAACCCCTACATTGTAGGGCAAGAAAGACCATAAGGGTAACAAGAACATTGAATTTTCAGAGAGAAAAAAGCCTAGATAAGTAAAACCTTAATGTAAAGTGGGAAAAAACTTTGTGAAGTGGTACTTATTGATGGCCATTCCCCAACTCTGGAAACCTCAGAATTTTCCCTGTCTTCCCATTCCTGCATGCTTACCTTGATTCCCCCTTGATTCCCACAGATTACTTCAAATCTTATCATTTATTTTCTTTACACTCTATTGAATGTTTACTGTTTTAAAATAAATGTTTGTTGATTTGCATTTAAAGATTCTAGAGTTTGTTATCTATGGTCTAGACCAGCGATTTTCACCCTTTTTTCATCTCATGACACACATAAACTAATTACTAAAACTCTGCAGTGCACCAAAAATATATATATATATATATATATATTTTTTTTTCTTTTGGCAATCTGACAAAAAAACTCATAGGTATAATTTTGATTCATTCACACTGAACAACTATTGTTGTGTTGGTGATTTGTCACTTTTTTTTATTTGACAACCTAAGGGAAAAGAGGTAAGTCAGGTGTTGCATATTTTAAAAATTCTTGCCCCACACCAGTGTGCCTCTTGCAGAAAGTCACTGGATTAGACTATTTCAACAACCACCTCCCTTGACTTTGTACAACTAAAATTTTCCCCTAGTTCAGTCTATCTTCCAAGTTGCTGGCACAGTTAACTACTAAAAACTGAGTTAAGTCAGTCAGTCATTTCTTCCACTGGCTTTCATTGGTTTCCAGCACAAAGCTCACTATCTTTTCTTTGCCTGCTCTCCAGGCCTTTGACATGCTGGCTCCATTTTCCCCTCATAGTCACATTTTTTGCCACTTTCCTGTCTGCATCCTATGCCCCAGTTACTTCTTACTGTTCTTCAAATAAGCTAGGACTTCCTTCCTGTGTTTTTGTACATGTTGTTATCTTTGCAAAGAAGCCCAACTCCCTGCACCCACCTAGCAAATTTCTCTTGTGTTCCCAGGTCACCCAAATAGCGAGTCTTTCCTATTTTAGTACTTTAACAACTCATTTCTCTGTATTTACCCCACGCTTTGTGAGCACCTGGAAGGCATATATTTTGACTTAGCTCAGAATTTTAGACCTTCTTATACAGTGGGTGTGTAGTTGTAGTCCCCAGGAATGATTTATTAAGCCGATAACCAAATTCTAAGGTGGCAACCTATTTTTGATTATATAAATATTTTAATATCTTACCCACCATGCATAATACATTTTTAGAGTTTTGTTCTTAGCTTTGATCAGGAAGATATTTTTATGTATGTTTTATAGAAAAAAATAAACACTATACAAGATTTTAATTGTGGTATTTATGGCCTTGTTAACTAGCCACTCTAGGTTCTTTGAAGCAAGGAAGGTAGAAAGGAAAGAAGGAAGGAAAGAAGGTTAAATAAAAATGGTTGAAAACGATAGACTAGTATAGGCTTAAATACGACCTGACCCCAGTCAATGAGACTTTTATCATGAGAGTTCCGAGCTACCTTCCTGGTGATCATTCCACAGTAGTCCAACCTGCTTCTTATCCACGTCTTCAACGTATTCCATGTATTCAAATGATCTGCATGATTAATTCATTACTAAGTATATGTCTTGTGTTCTACTCTGTTTTTTACTCCACTATTTCCATTGTCAGGTTGCCTTTAACCTTCTATTTGTCCTCACCTATCAAGACCCTAGCTAGCACTTCAAGATGTCACCTCCTCAAGGAAGACTTTCCTGATATTTCTGCTGAATGAAAATTTATTTCCTCTGAAATTCTCTAGTACCCTGTACTGCATTTATGGCATTTATCACCACCTGCTCTATACTATGATATTTTATGTACTTGGCTCATCTTACTTATTAGATTTTAAACTTCCCAAGGTCAAGAAATTCTGTTATTTTTATTCCTTCCCTAAGCAATGCTCGGTCCATTTTGGCATTCGATAAGTATTTGCAACATAAAATTGAAATGGGTCATGCACCTGAATTTTGCCATTGGTGAGTTTCTTGGGGCCTGAACTATCAGATACATACATGTCAATACCTTAAACTGTGCTAAATTGTATGAAATGTCCATGTCTTCTTACTAGGTACTGGAAATCTCTATTTTCAGAGCTTCTAAACAACAGATTGTTAAAACAATAAGATTACCATAAGGTTACTTGTAAAGATCTTTAAAGTAGCGATCTCCAGACTTCTTAGCCCTGAAACACCATCACGTTGAGAGGAGCTGTAAGGTGTATTGCCAGGAGCACAGACTCTGCATTTAGAGCTGCTTGGGTTTGAATCCAGGCTCCGCCTGTGTGACCTGACTAAGCTACTCAACCCTTCTGTGCCTCACTTACAGGATCCGTGAAATAAACATTATAAAAGTTTCTCCCTCATGGGGTTGGCATGAGAATGGAATGAAATGAGTTAATATATATAAAGTGCTTAGAGCAGTATCTGGCACATGGTTAGTGCTCAATTAGTTTGAGCTATTACTGCATTATTATTATTATTATTATCAGCACTCAGTTGTATATGTCTGCTCCTCCCTTGAAAGCATACGCTTTTAAACAATTAATATTTTTTCTTAGCCTTTATACTTCAAGTGATGAACACAGTGCCAGGACAGAGTAAACAGTGAAAGATCAGAACCTGGAAGAAAATTCCTCCTTGTCCTGGAGGTGAACCTGAACTTGCTCGCTTCCTGTCATGGGTATCAAAGAACTTTCTTTTCCTGCTCTCACCAACCACACATTTAACCCTGCTGGTTTTCATTTATTTTATAATTCAATCATGATGAATTTTAAAATTTATTTTAACTTCCAAGGATCTCTAGAGACTTGCTTCATCAGTCTGACATCACACTCATTTACATTTTTTATTTTTTCATTCCCATGTAAGAGATCTAAGAATTATTCCAATAAAACTCTTTTAAGATTTCATTACACATACTGTGTGCTATTTATTCCTGGCTACATGTTCAAATTAACAATCAAGAAATTTCTTATGCCTTGATCAACTATTATAAACTGTAATGCTACATCAGTTATAATTGGAAAAAAATTGGACCTAGACTATTCTTTTATAACCATCTAAGCTAATAGTATACGTGGAAAATATTTATACAAAAAGCATAGCAAATTCAAGTTCAGGGACACATTAGAGGGCTTGATCACTCTCCCAAGATGGTGAGTTCTTTGGTAGCCCCGTGATAAAAAATCATCTGTTTTTGCCTGAATTATTCCAAGAAAGGAGAACACACTACTTCTAAGGTCATCCTCTTCCTTTGGTGGGCAATGTTAACTTCTGGGAAATTATTTCTCATGTTGAATATAACTCATTACTCTCAAAACCTACATAGGCTGTAGCAGACCACCCTCTTCCATGATGGCCTTCAAATATTTGAAAGCAGGTATTTTATTTCCTGATATGTTATAAATCAACAGATTATACTAATGGAGTTCAAGAATTTTAGACATGAAAGGCACATAAATATAATTTAATCCTATTATTGTACAGATGAAGTAATTTAAAAAAAGAGGCTGAATAACTTGGCCAATGTCACATATTTGTTCATTCAATCATTGTGTACTCAGCAACCAGCTTAATACATTTACAATTTACATTTTATTATAAAATATACAGTTTGATAAAACAAAAAGTTTTTTAATTTACTGTAGCAAATACATTTTTAAAAATATATAATTCATTATATAAATGGCATTGAAGATCTTGGTGGACTAGAGCCAATCCACTCTTCTTCCTTCCTCCCCAGAGATTATGACTAACCTATATTTGTTATTTCACATTAAATCATATTGTATCCGTTAATGTCCTAGTAGAGAAACAGAATCACTGTGATTGATATGGAATAAGAGATTGATGATGGGAATTCAACTTTATGTGGCTATAGGTACCGTCAAAGACATGGAAGCCTGGGCCTGAAGTCACGGTAGGTTCATAGGCTTGGTAGTCAAGAAGCCAGACATGAAATGGGACAGAATGAGGACCACCTGGAACACACATCAGTCCCTCACTGCCTCCAACAATGACGATGCTGGCGAAATAGAGGGAGCTGGTGCCATGGAGCTACACACCCACCTGGCATTGAACCCAAAGTAGCTGATGGAGAACCTGCAGACCTGGCTGCTGCTTTACGCCAACAGGAGAGCAACAGTCAGACACAGCACGTGCCTGCTGTGGTGGCTCCTGGTAGCCGTACTGACCTTTGGAGCAAAATGGCCGCCCCACTGAGTGCTGCGTAGTTGTCCAGCATTCAACCTCTGCAGGTCAAGCAGAGCTAAAGTTTATCAGTGGTGATGACCTACAGATCTCTTCTCTCACTCTATTTACTCCAACAAGTTTCTCGTGCGGCTCAGTTTCATGCTTTCTGTAGGACTGCTGGCTTGGATGAAAATGGCATCATCACCTCAGTCTCAACATTTGAAACATGGGCTCCTTTAATCACGTGTAAATGGAGAGTGGGCGGTGGAAATCGAGAGTTAAAGTAGTGCCTGCCTACACTGTCCTGGGGGCGCAATGAGATGAGTGTGAAGGGAGAGGCATGTGATAAGTACTCAATAAACTGTTGTAAAGAGTAATATTATTATTGCACCTGAGATCTCTTGCTGCTTCTAGTTGTGTCTCACTATTAAACTATGTACACTTCTTGGAGAGAGGGCCTGTGGCTGATTCGGTCCTGCATCCTCAGACGCCTAGCTGGGAGCCTGGCCTGTAGAGGAGGTTCAGGACTCGGAGACTGTATGGAAAATGAGTTTATAAGACTTTTCCTTGGGAGCAGTTTTTAGTAGGCGAGAGAGGATATTTGAGGATATTGGGCACATGAGAATGAAGGAGACACTACGGGGGGAAAACTCTCAAATGTTATTCACCCTTTTTGCATGAATTCTATAATAGACCTTAAGATGCTCTTGACTTATTCTTCAAATGCAGTTGGTACAACTTGCTAACAACTTGGAAAACACCTAATACCACATGGCAAAATGAATTCTAGATGGATTAAACATTTAAAGTAAAACCATCAAATTTGGGGGGGAAATAGGTAAAAATGAATATGTGACCTTGGACCAACATTTCCTAAGCTTTGATAAAAATTTAACTTTACAAAAATAAGAAAAAATTCTCTAATTTAGAAAGCTTAATGAACCAAAGAGGAAAAGAATTATAATATTTGTAAAATCTGTGACTGTTAATATTTTAACACATGAGAGACTCCAATAAACTAACATGAAATGTATGAAAAAAATCAATAGAAAATTGCACAAAGAACATGAAAAGACATTAAAAAAAAAGATAAGTTACCAATAAAGATATGAAAGAAATAGTGATTCTCAGTAGTTTAAAAATTACCAATTAAAACAAAGAAATATAATTATTTACATTTTAGGTTGGCAAATGCTCAAAAATCATCACGCATGTTGATAAAGTTTTGGGAGAAGAAACATTTGTATACACTGCATGTGGGATTGTACATGAGTACCATCTTTCCAGAAAGAAATGTGCCATATGCATTAAAAGCCTTAAATATGTACTTACATGTTGTCCCAGGAACTTCGACTCAAGGAATTTATAATAATGTACCCAAATCTTTAACTGTGAGAACATTTATTGAAGTGTTATGTATATGCAGAATTGTGATTCTATTTTCTAAACGACTGTGGTGGCCTTGCTGACATTTGCATGTTAGTTCTCTTGGGTGCTACATAGGTCACTTGAACCATTGCATGGTATTTGGTTTTCTACATCCACATCATGAGCTTAGTTAATGTGAGTCTTCCCTGAGATCTATTAGGATATTTGAAGGAAAATATGTTTATGAGTCCACATATTTGAGAATTCAAATTTTAGAATATGGTAAATTTTCTAGGGTAAGAGATTCCACTCAGAGAGATCTTTTGGGAGGGGTCTAACTCTCCACATGACAAGAGCCCTTCTCCATTTGGGCAGCAAGGATAAATCAAGTCAATTTATCTTACATTAGTGGAGCTTCTAAAATAAATTAGTTCTCTATTGCTGCCATAACTTAACATCAAAAACTTAGCAGTTTAAAACTACACTCACTTATTAGCTCAAGTTCTGCAGGTTGGAAACCCAGGGGAGCTCAACTGGGTTCTCTGCCGAGGGTCTCCTAAGGCAGCAATGAACATATCAGCTGGGTTGGGTTCTTATCTGGAAACAATGGGAAAGGATCCATTTCCAAGGTCATTCAGGTTTTGCTGGCAGAGCCCAGCTTCTTGTGGCTGTAGGACTGAGGTTCCTGTATTTTGCTGACTCAGCTGGGGTCACTCACAGCTCCTCAGGGCTGGTCTCTGGTCCCTGCAGGTGCTCTTCTCCATCTTCGAAGCCATCAACAGCGCATCACACCTTTTTTTCTGCTCTGATTCTCTTTCCTTTGCTTTCTGCTACCATCTAGAGAAAAACTCTTTGGTTTTAAAAGACTCAGGTAATTAGATGGGGCCCGTTGGGATGATTTTCCGCTTGACCAACTCAAAGTCCACTGATGAGTGACCTCTAAATACATCTAAAAATCCCCTTTTCCACCAATCATGGGCATGATATCTCATCACAGCCACAGTCCTGAGACCTGCAGAGGGTAATCGGGGGATCATTTTGGAATTGTGCCCACCACAACAGAGTATCCTCAGGTGAGTTGCATTTCCTTACCATCTCTGACTGTTGATACCAATCATCCTGTCCCGAGGTGGTGAGCACGAATTCCCAGAATGTGGAATTGTAGGGTCAGAACAGGTAGCAAAATGGTGTGAGGCTGCATAGGTGGGGACTGTGGCAAACTAAAAAGTGCATCCCCTCCTCAGGGGCAGTGTTGAGAAGTAGTGCCAGCTTTATTGCCATGAGGGATATAGCTCAGTTTTGCCAGATCTTTCACGTTTCCAAATGATGCTGGTTTTTAAATATAAACTCTCATGATAATTTTTTTTGACTAGTCCCTAATTTCAAAATCTTTGCAGAAAAATACACCTACTAGGCTGGATCAAAACGTTAGATCACCCATTTTTAAACTCTGCTTTGGTCTCTCCACCTCCCACCTTGCCCATTATATTTCTGAAAAAGCCCCAACACAGAGAAATGACATGATTTATCCAAGGCCACATAACTAATTGGGTGACAAAGCTGGAACTAGAAGACAGGTGTATTGACTTTCAGTAAAGATTTTTTTCCTCTGGTGTACCAGTTTCCTATTGCTGCTGTAACGAGTTACCATGAACTCAGTGTTTAAAGCAACACAAATGTGCTCTCTTCCAGTTCTGGAGGCCAGAGGTTTGAAAGGAGTGTGATGGGGTCACAATGAAGGTGTCAGCTGGGCAGGTTGGTTTCAAGAGCTCCGAGAAGAATGCACTCCTTGCCTCTTCCAGCTCCTAGAGACTGCTGGTATTCCTCGGCTCATGTCCTTATTACTTTCCATCTCTGTTTCTGTTCTGATATTACCTTCTACCTTTATCTTCCTTCTTCCTTTTTGTAAGGACCATTTTGATTATATTGGGCCTATGTTATAATCCAAAATAATCTCCCCATCTCAAGATCCTTAACTTAAAGATATGTCCAAAGTCCTTTTTTGTCAAAAAAAAGTAACATGATCACAGGTTCTGGGGATTATGACGTAGACACCTTTTGGGGGCCATTACTGAGCCTATTTTAGTAGATCAAAAATCATGGACTATTATTTAGCTTTCTTATACTCCTCTGCTCTGGGTGAGAACACCAAGTCCCAGAAAAGTCAGAAAATACACTAGATAGCAACTTGCTGTGTCTGTCTGCCTAGCATTTGAGTAGCTCGGGCATATTCCTACCACCCCAAGAATTTCCACTTATTTTCTGTAACTTAAACAGAGGTCAGTCTTTCAATCATTGGTTCTGAATTTCTAAAAAACATCTATTAAGTAACCATAAATATTAATTTTTCTTGCCTCCTCTTCTCTCATCCCTCAGCTTTATGGTGTGTTGAATATGATTTTATATCCAAAACCATTTTCTTTTTTTTTTTGGTAAGTATTAAATTTGAAGGTTGAAACAAAGAAAGACACCTCATTAAGGAGTAATGAATTTACCTTGCAGTCAGGGTGAAAAATTCTCTCTGATCCAGACTCGCGGTAGTCTCCATCCTTCTTAATCGATTTTACACTTATACTTTGCTTGCAGACACAAAAACACTTTGTCGCAAAATAGAAATGAGAAATCACAATGGTTTGACTTGGAGTTTTTGAGTGAATCAGCATAAAGTCATTTCACGGCTGTTTCAGTCATTTTTAAGAGGCAATAAAATTAAGTGGAAAAAGCTCAGTCAAATCACTACTGCATTCTGCCTCATGTTTCCCATCCACAAGTTGGGAAAGGCTCTATTTCCCCTTATTTTACTATTTATTTTTAAAATTTGAAAGGCATCAGCTAATGGGTCTTTATAACATCAGGTTACACTCATGTATTTATTTTGCATGTGCTGAGGATCAAAAGTTCAATTTTATATACACATGTCAAAGTTTTGTGGTCACATCCTTTGCATTCTCAGCATTTGGTCGCTCTCACTCAACTCCCTGAATATGTAGCAAGTATCTATTCCTTCAATAAATATTCAATAAAATGTCTGTTTTGTGCTCCAAAAGAGACAAACTAGAAATTTCTATACAATATAATTATAAAACTTAGATAGTGCATAAAACCTTGGATGTGAAACAAACTGTAAACATAAATGCTGAAGAACGGGCTTGGAAAAAGTAGTGGAAATGAATTGGCAGGAAGAAGATGGGAGGACGGAAAAGCTACAGGGAGTCAGAGCTTGTGTTGACTCCACTGTCTTTGATACAACAAGTGGAAACCAACCTCAGGTAGTCATTTCAAATTATCCTCATTACATGCATGTGGGCAAAAATATTCAATATAAAATTAATTCAGTCTAAGTTGAATTGTCTGAATAATGCACATATTACACACACATTTATATTCTTCGTGGGTGTGTGTAAAAGGCTTCAGTGCCTACAACTCTAGATGGATGACTATGACGGTTCATTCACAGTCCCTCGGGTATAATGCACTCGGCTTCTCTCTTCAGAAGAAAAGACTGACACTCTAGAGAGAACCAAGAATTGCTTTGAGGTCCAGAGCTTCCAGCCAGAGGTTAAATCTTCAAGTGTTAGGAGAGTGGAAGGGTTGCATGGAGCACTGCAGTGGGAGCAAGTACCATGGAGCCTAAGAGCTTACCGTTCTTGCCTTGCATCCCTGGGAACTCCATTTCTGCGATCGCTTGCCCTAGGATTGTTGCCATTCACTTCCTTCATGAAAGAGGCTGTGTACGAGCTTGTTAAAATCCTGTGCTGCTAGAGATGGGATTAGTGTACCTGTTGACTCGGATGTCTCCACCCATCTAGCTGTCCAAACGTGCATATTAAGCCACCCTTGCATGTTGATTTAGGGAAGAGGTTGTGGCTGGTAATGGGACTTACCAATCCTAATTCTCATAGCCAGACACTCTACAGAAGGCATTCTAGAAGGTGGGATGAGAGACATAAAACTGAGATGATGAGCTCAGTGGACTGCCTGAAAGAACAGCTAGCTCATTGGAAGAGAGCAAGAGACAAAGTTTGAGATGAAATAACTGGACGAGGCCTTGAACTTTGATTCATTTACTCTGTCTCATCTAAACTCCTTTTTTTCAAACAACAAGGAGTGGTCAGTTCACACCCAGAGGAGTGGGCTGCAGAAGGTTAGGAGAGGAAAGACTGAGTGACCCACTGTAAGATGACAACACGCTTGAAATCCCTTATTTCTTACTAGAATTTTTTAATCTGAAGTTTTGGTTGTGTTTATTAAAAACAATCTAATTTTAACTTAAAACTAATGTTTCTAATTACTTAGCATCTACATTAATTGATACTGAAGATTATGTATATAATTTAATTATGTATGTAATTTATAATTATATATAATTATTGAATTATATATAATCATATATAATGATATAGTAAACTACATACATAATTTAATTATATATAAATTATATATATTTTATTTATATATATATATAATAATAATTTAAGGCAGTCTAGCTTAGCAAGAAACATGTGGACTATGGCCAAGTAGATTGCCAGTTAAAATCTCCTATTACCATTTACTAACCGTGTGGCACAGGACAAATTATTTAAACTCTCTTTATGCCTCAGTTTATTTATCTGTAAAGTGAGGGGTCATTATGTTAGTACCTGCCTCCTAAGGAAGGATATAGGGAGAACTAAAGAAGAAGAGGTACTTAAACAACTAAACAGCAAGTATCATGTCTAGTAAATGCTCAGTAAATGTTAGTTTTGTTACTGTTGTTGTCATCCCTACGTTTAGCATAACTTCTGGCTCTGTTAAACGATGAAGGCACCAAAAAGCATCATAAACTGAAATACAAACTCTACAAAACGAAAGCAAAAACAACCTCCTTTCCAAATTACCTACAGAGATAAGAACATCACACAGACTCTCTGCGGTGCCCTGAGACCTCACATTAGCTGGTGAGAAGGAAAACCTGGTGTGGATTCCAGTCTCTCTGCTTCTGCTGGGAGTTGGGCCACCAAGCTAAGAAGCTCCTTTGGTTTTGTAGGGAATTTCCACAGCGGAAAAGCATGAATCTACCCCAGCAGGACTTCAAGAGTTGGGATAAGAAGAGGAGGCAGTAGCTTTTCAGCAAATCTCCATTAATACAGCTCATACAAGACCTGAATAGAATGTGTGCCCTTGGCCTGGGACTTTAACATGAGACTTGAGATTGTAGGGTCTTGGACTCCATCCAAACATGTCCAGCTTCTTCAAAGATTCTCCAGTCCACAAAGGGGAGATGACCACTTCCACCTTCCTGCCTTGAACCCTTCTTACAATTCTCACAAAGCACATTGCTGGATCAAATCTTTTAGAGGCTCTAGTACAGAAAATACTGTGTTGCCATCCAGACTCACTGACCCTCAATACATCATTCAAAATAGCCATGAAGTCTGCAGAAGGAAATGTAGCAGTTATTCCTTTGAACTTAGTTGCATGCCTGGAGACCAAGTTTTCTGATGACATCGATTAATGCTTTACCCATTCCTAGGTCTCCAACACATAACACAATGCCTGGTACATAGTAATTTCTGAAAAGAAAAACCACATTTATTAAATATGTAAATAAATGACATAGTTTTATGGCAGCCCATCTATAGTGTGGCCCTTGACATAGATAAGGATGATTAGTATGTCATTTTGGTACTCTCAAGTTAGGCAGGGAGTGGAATACCTTAGGAAAGAGCCTTCGTTCTTCTTGGATGTTTAAGTACATATCTGACTGCCATTGGCAGTGAAAGAACAGACTTCGGGGCTCCAGAAAGTTTCCTCAGGAATTTTCCAGAAATATTCAGAAATTGCCATTCCTTGGGAGAAGGGCAGAGTGTGTGCTGAGGCTGTGTATTGGGTCATCCATCCTCATGACATCAAGAATTTTCTTGCTTAAAGCACCACTTTGAAGAAGCTGAAGCGGATCCGTAAAATGGAATTGGATATTTTTGGGAGTGATTTGGATTTTGAGAAGAGATTCTTTAAGTTTAGAATCTTAGTATTCTTAGAATGCTGAGATTCTAAGGGTTCCTAAGATTTTTAGGAATCCTAAAGTTCCTTAAGGAGCTCATCTTCTAAAGGAAGAAAGCAAACAAGATACAAAATGGGAGAGAAAGAGAGGCCGATAAGATGAATTGATTTTATGGTGCAAAGTTTTATTTTACGTGTAGAAATGAGAGCCACAGAGGGTTAGAGCCAGCTGGAAACTTTGGAAAGGTTGGATTCTGAATTTTTCATTCTACAAATCAGGAGACCGTGGCCAGGGTGTTTAAGCAAATTGTCCAGAGGGACACAGAATTAGCGGCAGAGCCAGGGTTGTAAAGTAGGGCGCCCGGTTTCTAACCCCTGCTTTTTCCACTCCCCGCGCTGGCTGCCTCACTCTGGTGCGGGAGGAGAAACCGCTCCTGGGGTTATTTGGAAGAGCGTTTGTCATCTGGCTGCCACACTCCGGGGAGAGCCAGACCGCTTGATGGTGGAAAAAGAGGATGGAAATGCAAAATGCGAAGATGAAACTGACGATTTTATATGGAAAACATGAACCAACGATGGTTTGATATATGAAAAGTAGGTTATATTCAATTTAAAGTTTATTGGACATTGACTTTAGGGCTATAAACAAAATGTCTGGAAAAATTTCACAGCTATATTCTTTTTGCTGGATTAGGCAAATTAAAAGGGCTGTCCCCATCCTCTAGGAACTTGTTTAAAGATTGAAAACATTAACCTCAATAAAGAAAAATAAATGAAACGTAGAACAAAGATTGCTTCCATGATCTCTTGGTCTTGCCTTCTGTGATGTAGAACCAACACCCTGGGCTGGAAATGAAAGAAGTGGATTCCAGCCCCGTTTAAAGCTGTGATTTTATTCAATTCATTCACAACACTCTGAGTTTAGTTTACTTACCTGTAAAATGATGGGATTAGAGTAGATCTAGTAGTCTGTTATAGATAACATTCTAAGACTTTTTTCTTTTTAGTGAGCACACACGTTCACTTGTTGACTGTTCAATATGTTATCAGGCATTATGCAAATTGTCGTTCACACAACAGTGAACCAGGCAGATACAATCCTTAACCTCATGGAACTCACAGAGAGAAAAAGTAAATAAAAAGAACAATAAGTAGAGAACTTATTAAGCTTTATCTATAATAAGTAGATACTCTAGTAATAGGAACTAAGCTAGTTTAGTGAGTAAACGTCACTGTGGAAGGCGCCTTTGGGTTGGGTCCATGCAAGGCCTGAAGACAAACATTTATCTAGCCGTAGGAAGAAAGTCCCTAGCACAGTGGACAGTATAAGAGGCCCTGAGATCAGAAAGAACTTGCTGTGATTGAGGACCTGACAGAGGCCACTCTGAAATGAGGGCAGAGCAGGTCTTGCCAGATGTTGTAGATCACGGGAGGTAGTTTGGATTTAATCTCAAGGGGCAATGGGATGGCATTGGGTAGGGGGATTTAAAGCACATGTGTGATATGATTTAATTCATGTATCAAAAATATTACTTTTAATTCTGTGTAGAGAGAATATAGGTGAGCAGGGAACAGACAGGAGACTGGTAAGAGGTCATTTCAGTAATTTAGTTAAGCACAGTGGTGGCTGGGGTGAGAGTCCCCAGTGGAAATTAAAAGGAAGTGGGTTTAAGATATATTTAAGAGGAAGAACTGACAGCACTTATTGATTATCAGCATGTGGCAGGTGAGGGGACAAGAGAAATCAAGGTCAATGATGATCTGAGTATCTAAAATCATCTAGATGGCAGTGCCATTAACTGGGGAAGGCTGGTGAAAAAATAGGATTTTGGTGTGCGCAGAAATCAGCAGTTCTGTTTGTCTTGTCAACTGTGAGATGCCTCTTGGACGTGTGCAGGGACGTACCAAGTACATATTGGTTACAGGAGTCTGAAACTCAGAGGAATGGCACACATTTGGGAACTGTAAGACTACGGACTGTAGCTCAGGCTGTGAGGACACTTGAGGAGAGAAGGAAAGTGGGGCAGGATGCCTGGGAATTGTGGCAAAGTAGAGGCGTCTTCTGCAAAGGCTAAGAAGGGATGGCCAATGAGGCAAACGGACTAATGTCACTTGAGCAAGAAGAGAATGTTTCAAGGAAGCAGTAGTCAGCTACGTTGAAACTGCTGAGAAAGCGGATAGAATGTAGGCCAGAAAGTGTTGTTAGATTTAAGAACAGAGATAATTAGTGACCTTCACATGAGAAGGTTTTTTGTTTTTGTTTTACAGTGGCAGATGAAAGCTGCATTAAAATGATATAATTGAGAGATGAATACATGTGATAAATGTCTAGAAAATGTTAAGAAATTGTGCTGTGAAGATCAATAGAGAAATAACAGCAGCGAGAAAGACCTGAATCGAGAGAAGATAAAAATTTTAAAAATATGTAAGACACTAGAGCAAATAAAGTAACTGGCTGTCAATAATCTGATAAGTAAGGAGAGATATGTCACGGATGCAGGACTTGGCAAACTACGCCCATGGGCCAAATCTGACCTGGCTGTTGTCTATTTTTGTGGACTACTGATGGCCTATGACCTAAGAATAGTTTTAACAGTTGTAAACAGTTAACATTTTTAAAAAATAGTACTATTTAGTGAATTAGACAACACTCAAACTTTAGTGTCCATAAATAAACTTTGGTTGGAACGCAGCCTCACCTACTGAATTATGTATCATGCACTGCTGTGACAGAAGAGTTCTGAGGTCGTAACAGAGAGTGCACGGCCAGCAAATTCTGGAGGGTTCACTGTCTGGGCCTTTAGAGAAAAAGTTTGCCGAATGCTGCTTTAGAAGCAAAAAGAATTACTCGGTGAGAAGACCCTGAGAAGGAAGTGAAGCCGGCTCCCGGAGGATTCGGGGCTGGTCTTTCATAGGCTGAGAGAAACTTAGTCAAGCCAGAAAAAAGATGCTAAGCATGGGTGCAGGTGCATGCAGTGTCTTGAGTTTGGTAAGTACGGGGCAACACCATTCTCCTTTGATGCCTCTGTGTCCCCAGCAACAAAGAAGTGACCTGATAGCGCCGTGGAGTTGCCCTGAAAATCTGGCCTAAGCTTCCTTTTCTTCAAGAAAAAAATGTAACACAATGAAACAGAGATCAATGTATAAAATTCATGGCTTTCAAATTTCAAAAATGAACATGCACTAGTATCTTTGAACTTGAAAGAATTCCGTGAGCTAGGGAAGGCAAGGGGGACTCTGAAAGGAAGCAAATTAGTGTGATGCTAATGGTTCTCAGAGGTTCTCTGCCTCTTCCCTTCTCCTGGGACTAGTCATAATCCCCCTAGAGGGGAATGATAGGCCTCCCATTAATTTGGGGCATCTCCAAATATAGGGGCCAATACCTCGATTTCCCCCGTTGAACCCTGGGAACAAACAGACTTGCAGATATTTTCCCAAGTGATTACAGCACAGAAACAGTAGAGGACCGTTGGTTCCATGGGGAGCAGGGCAGAGAGAAATCAGGCAATTCTGCCGAGTTCTCTGTAGATGCAGAGAGTTGTGACAGAAAATCCAGTTGTGCCTAGAGGCCACTGCAGTCATCACGACAAAAGCAGTGGACGGAAGACAAGGACCAGACATGAATGACAGCAACCATGCCAAGGACAGCCAAGGACAGCCAAGGACATCTAAGGAAACCCCAGATCAAATGGGGCTTTGTAAACCTCGGCGGAAGTCAGCAGGTGAAAGTAATGATTGAATACCAGGTGTCTTACCCTGAATGTTAAGTTATTCGGAGGGCCTCTTGTTCTCGGAGGCCACCACAATGGGGGGCAGGTATTGAACCCCATATTGACTGAGAAAACCCTGCAGAGACTGAATTTCCGTTGAAGTCGCAGAATCCAATTGCTTCTCTATGTGCCATAGGAGTTTTGGATGGAAACTAGGAAAAATACTTACATTTTTTGCATACTTGAGTTTTGTGGTCTGAAAATTTTTTAAAAATCTTAGCAGGAGTTGAAAGAGAGAGAGGAGAGTTTGAAATGATCAGTTATTCCCTCTGGAAGAGAAAAAATGTTTTTACCACATAAATAATTTTTCTTCCTAATATACCATTTACTTCTTTAATCATAATTATTGTGTATAAGGGCTTACAATACGCAGAATGTGATGTAAAATACTTTATGTGCTTCATTCCCCACATTTTTGTATGTGGTATAAGGAGTTATGATAATTTTATTGGTAAAAAACCAAAAGTGTAGAATATATTAAATAATTTGCTAAATGTCACGGAGCAGAATCCGCTTTTTTCCACCTGTATTTGTGACTAGAACTTTTACATATAGGTCAGGAATCTAGGCATGAAGAGGCTTACTATCTTCTTCAAAATCACACAAGCCATCTTTCTGCCTCCTACACCCAAGAGGCTCTTTTGACTAAGACAGGTTGAAAGAAAATTCAGAGCTTCTAATCCCCAGCACCCTTCTCTTTCCTCGGCTCCACACAGCTTTCTCCTAAGAGTGTGACCTTGGACTTTCACAGGTGTGGTCCCTGGAGGGCTGAGGAGAGTAATACGCAAAGATGGCACTTCCAGGGCCAAAGAAATTCTCATGAGGATGCGCGTGGAAGGCAGTATGGTTCCTTTTCATAGGGTTATGATTCTGATCCACAAGACTGATGAGTGCCAAAATTAGCTTCCCTTCATTCTTGCCTCACTCTGGTTACCTCAAATGCCTAGTTTATTTCAGCTCAACACACAGCCTCTGTACCAATAGAGTGATTGATGAAGCTGGAAGCAAGGCTACAGTCAGAGGTGACCCGGGTGACCTGCGTTTCTGGGGCTGCTCCATGAGAGCTGAGCACGGTTCCCTGGGTTTCTGCGATGCTGTCATCTGCCAGAGACTGATAGGAATGTGCAGTCGCTCGCCGTGCGAGGGGAAACATGCTTCTCATTCAGCAAGAATGCGGTTCCATCCACAGAGTTTACAGCATGGTTACATTTGAAGTTCAGCCCTAGATCTCTGTGGCAGTAAAAATGGTCGTGATTTATAGGAAAATGTCATTCGGCCGTCTCCTCTGTAAAAGCCTTTTACAACCCTCATTGAATATAAATCAGAATGTATGCGGCCAACAAAATGATCGCTTTGGCATGATGTTTCCAAGACAAAAAGAAATGGGCTAGAATTGTCTTGGCTTTTTCCTGAAGACAGATATTACAGGAATTTATTGCTGATCCAAGATCAATATTCTTCTCTTTAAAAATAGGTATGAGTCCCTTTATGTCTTGGTGAAATTCCAAATTCATTAAAGCAGTCATTAAAGAATTTACCCACAGGTAGTGAGGGTGCCAGGCTTTTGTAGTTTGAAATTTAGCTCAAAGTGTTTTTCTTTCAGTTTTTGCCTTTCTAAACCGTATTCTTGGATACATATCCCAAGCTTTAAGCTATCTCCCTATTTCATTCTAATAGGGAGAGAGAGGGTGGGACTCCAAAGGACTGATTTGCTGAATTCATTTTGGAGATGCATCTGGAAGAATGATGCTAGAAAAAGACTATCAGGAGGTTCTGAGAAAGCAAGTCAGACAAATGGCAGAAAAACTCGGCTTCTCTGACTGGCAACTGCGCTCCCCTCTGCCCTGATTACCCTCCTTAAATACCACCTTTTGAGTGCCATGTACTAGAGGGGGGCAATAAAATATATTATTTTAAGAACCATTGAGTGAACCAGAACGAACTCATCCTAGGCAAGGGACATCATCAGAGGACATCGTGTCTAGTGTGGAAGAGGAAACATACCTGCTGTGTGAAGTCTTGGTGGTCTGGTGTAATAGTGACAGGAAGATCTTACGTGCATGACCTCCAGAAAATATTTATTGAGTGTTATGTGCTCAGTAAAGTTTTGGGCACTGACAGTGCAGCGAGATAAAGTTTTGGTTTACTAGAGAGAGTGTTGTTTTTCTCCTCCAGAGGGAACATCATTGATTCTAAACGCAATTCTTAAATATCATTTTACATGTGGTTCCCCTGTTCCTCTCGGTCTCCTCTTCTTCAGGCTCCTGTTCTCTCTCAGTCTCTATTCCTGTGGGCACACAGTCCCTATGGTGGCTATAAGGGTCAGGCACAGTTCCATATTTTACTTTCTAAATTTAACAATAAACCAACAGCTTTCTAAGAGTATTACAATGACTTGAAATCTGTGAGTTTCCTACCAGTGGGTCTTTTAAGCAGAATCGAGATGATTATTTGGAAGAGACACTGTAGAAGTTATTTTAACATTTATGGCAGAGAGATGGGGCTTGTTCTGAGATAATATTGAAAAAAGAATAGTGTTCATGGAAAGAGGTCTATGACTCATTAGTGTTTTTAAAGAGGTTTAGAATTAAAGCAGTATTAAAAGCAAACTCAGAGAAGCTCATATTTCTCATTTCTTCCATTGGCTAATACTGTCTTCTAATTCATGTTTCAACATTTTTGGATAAAAGTGTTTTCTATTTTTCCTAATTATTTTCTTAATAATCCTATAGCTTTTTCTTCCTAATAACCCTCTGACAATAAATCTCTTCTTATAGAAATTAAGTAAACCTGGGATCTCCCAAACATGCTACAATACTTATCATGGTATTAGACTATTAATCTCAGAGGAAGAGACAAAGTTCTCAGACAAGATAGTACTAGGATCCTATTTCCTTGACCTTTTGCTAAGTAAATTATCATATTAAACAAGGGAGCAAAATTAAGCATAGAAAGAATCAATAATATATTATACTGATTAGACATATACAATTTTGTAAAAACTGTGCATGTAAAAATTTCTCTGAGTTGACTTTAACCCCGTGACCTCCATGACATGGGTGAAGCCTTGAGACTAAAAATAATATCTTACAAAATTTGCAAAATTATATTAGCTACATAATATTTGACCCTTCTGAGTTACCCCAGTATTATGAAGTGCTATGACAATCCCTGCTGCCCATATTAGCAAATGAGACGTATTATCCAGTGGCTCATTAAACGTTTCAAATGGGTAAAAAATATAGAGAGAAAACATAGGGTCAAAGACATCAGAAGAAATTCAGTTTGAATAATAAGGCACTGGCAACCACAATATGATTTGAACTTGAAATAATATCTTGAAAAGCTGAAGTCATCTTGGCTTGTTTTATTAAGGACCCATTTGTAGAAGAGGGACATGAAAGTGTCCTTGAATTTTGCTCAGTTGAGAACACATCTGGAACATAGGGGTCCCTTCTGTGCACCACACACTTACGAGGAACATTGGCAGATGGAAGGTGCCTAGAAGTGGCTCCTGATGTGGAAAAGCATCTGGAAATGATGAAAAGAAGTGAGTGCATTTAGAATGACTTAAGTAGTGACATGAGAGTTGTCATCAAGTGATGGAAGGACAGACAGATGGAAAAAGAATACCACCTATGCTGTTCCAGATACCTGCCCTAATCTAGGACCAGAAGTATAATTTAGGCTGCTTATTAGGAAATATTTTCTAATGGTTCATGTTATCCACAGATAGAAAGAACTCCCTTTTGAAACGTCCTTGTCATTGGATTATTCAAAAGGATGAATCACAATCCCACTGGGGCTGTTAGAGAAAGAATTCTTGCAATTGTTGAAAGACTGAACTAGATATTTTTCTTTTCAAATCTATTATTATTGTTATAATGGGCATTCCATAAGTGAGCTACATGGCCAGAAATCCTTACAGTGTTTAGAGGTGTACTGGAGGAGCAATACTACGCAGAAATTATATTGTAAGGCTGCCTGGCACAGAGAGTGATGTGGATGGCTCTTTGCAAAGGGCCTGTAACTTAGCAATGGCAGTGCCATTGACGGTAGACAGCACAACATCTGACTGAACTCCAGATTTCCCAGACCATGGATCCCAGCTGTTTATCTAAGAAGATTCTTCTGATTTCCTTACGGTTCTTTGAAGTAAAAGGCGCATGGTGACATCAGTGGAGATAGCGGGTGTGTGAGGAAGGAATTTTGCTTCCATTTTCCTTTCACAGCTGTGTGTCAGAGGCTATTAAAGGGGAATGATGTCAATGACTTTGTAGATGTTTCCTTTACTAACACGCACCTGGTGGGCCGAGAGGGCCTATATGTGACAGTGTTAGAAGACAACGTGATGTAGCAGATCAAGCATTACTCAGGGCATGTGACTTCCCTGACATTTATAATAAGTTAACTCATCATCAATTCCATATCCGTGGCATACACAGTGGTGTCCCTACATTGCATGGGTCTCCCTATTGCTAATTTCCTGTGCTCTCTCTGTTCCAAGTTTTACTCTTCTCACTACCCTTTTCTGATGCAGATGTGGAACAGAATCGTCTTTGCTTTTCGTAGAACAGTTGTGATCGGAGTAAATTGTACCAAAAGTTTGGCATGCTAAAGGACTCTTCCATAGAGATACATAGCAATCACATGACCACTGAGTTTAGGCAATTCTTTGTTATAAAAAAATCTTCCATGAAATTTGCTATTGGAGATTTCTCATGGGTAGCGTTTCTTTACTTCCTGCCAGCCACCGCAATGTTATCCAGCTCCCTTCCTCTTCTCTGTTCTTCTTCCATCTTTCTTATTTATTCTAACTCCAAAGTTTGTTTTCTTCTTAATCAGAGCAGTTAAGCTTCTCCTTCTCTCAACCAAACCATCATGTCCTCACCTTCCCCAGCTTACGTGGCCAGTTGTAGTACCT
The DNA here is from genome assembly GCA_004026765.1 of Micronycteris hirsuta. Lineage (NCBI taxonomy): Eukaryota > Metazoa > Chordata > Mammalia > Chiroptera > Phyllostomidae > Micronycteris > Micronycteris hirsuta. Next base: position 62,731 of record PVJI01002062.1, read on the forward strand.
TTCTGCAAAGAAAACTCTCCAAGTGGATTCAGGGTGCCAATGGTTAAAACTTTTTTCTATCAATTTCTATTTGTTGTTGTTCGAATGGAAACTTCTAATCACTATACCATTCAATCTCAACTACTGATCATTGAAGGAAGAGAGTTGGATGGAAGGAACATGAGATCAGAAGTAAAAACGCCTATATTTTGAATACTGGCTTTGCCACTCACCGGTTATATAACCACCTCGGACAAAAGACACTGCCTCTGCAAGCCCCTTTGTCCTCATAGAATGGGGGTGACTTCCAACTTAGAGGGTGATTAGAAGGAATTATTTGAGCACAAGGAGACAAATTGCCCAATTAAGCATTTGGCATGTACTGATCTTTCAGTAAATGTTTATTTTTGTCATCTTGAAATCCATTTCTGTTCTTTCCAGCTTTTTCTCAATATTTTATGACATGTCCTGATCTATAGCTTGGAATATTGGGGAATATATGTGCTGTTGAACAAGTAGACAGAGATGAAAAATCAAGTATCATTTATAGACAAATTCTAGTCTTCCTTATATATTCCAAAACCCAACCCCTGTATTATTGTCCATACAAGCAATGAAGTTAAGGAGCCAAACTCTAACAAAACCAAAAGCAGAATCACCATTGACAGAGCTTGGGAGGACCCTGGAAGATTTTAATTTTGGGTGTTGCATAGAAATATTCCACACATTGTTATTAACGTGTCCCTCAATTGTGGCAGCTGATGCAGTGTTTGGGGTGTGGGGCAGAGCATATGCTACGAGAATGATGTCAAGCAGGGTAAAAGGTCGGAATTTAAATAGGACACAGGCTTGGTCTTCAGCAGCCCTCTAGAAATTCTAATGAATTTGATAATGGAAAAAGAGTGCTGTTTATAGCTAAATCTCAAAAATTACGTGTCTCCTCTTCGGCAGTTTTTATCCTTAACAGATCTTTTCTGTCTCCTGCTCACAGAACGGCTGACATCAACATCAGATCAAATTGGATTTTCATGCATATAAAGTACACTAACCTAATGGGATGTGAAAGAGTTGGCTTCAAAATAAATCTTTGTTGAAAGACACTTGAGTTACATTAAAAATGGAAGTGAAACAAAGTTGAATTTTATGGTGTCGGCTCACCAACACTGTCCTGCACCAGTCACGGACTGACCCAGAGAAAAGAAGACCAGAACCAACCTATCCCACCAGGTGCATTGCAACTGTTTGATCACACGGATTGATTCCTCTTTTAAACAAAGGTGTTTTAATTTTTATGTATGAATATTTATTTTTCCAATAAGAAAAAATTCCCCTAAAAAAACTAACAGGAGTTAGCATTTAAATAGAAAACTATGAGTTTAAATATAGAACTCTGCAGGAATAGGTACAATATAAGATGTCCTGATCATTACTATTCTGTTTCATTTAATGTGTATAATTCCTTGACATTTTCAAATCTGTCTTCTAAAGTCTCCTTTGGACATGAACTAAGGCGGGGGAATGATGGTGGGAGGGGGGTATAGGGTTGAGGAGAATAAAGGAAGAAAAAATGGAGGAACTGTAATAGCAAAATCAATAAAATATATTTTTAAAAAATGTAATTTGCCTCAGTTGTCAATCCAGTATGCATAGGGTACTACTCCTAAACTACAGTTGAAGGTAATGTAACTCAGAGAGGTGAGAAGATTCATCTAATCCGTAAAACAACATAGCTGCTTTCTTCTAGAGCTAAATTCCTGGCCAACCTAGCTTTGGTAGTGGTGGAAAAAAAAACCCATTTATGGTTTTGGTCCTAGAGGGTAGATTTTAATCTCTGGTGAGCTCTGTTCTCCCCCCAAGACGCCGACCTCATGGTAACCTTCATGCCGTTGTCAGATGTAGCATTAACGGGAGCCATTGCCACTTCCTACAGTAGCCCCGGAGCCTTCGTGTTTCTGTGTTGACTACTGGTGATGAAGTCCTGGGAACTTTTATCTTCTTTTGTTTAGAGTAGATTTTGCAAGGGGCCTCGTGTATGAAGGGGAGATTGTGCTTTCTCTCCACCGGAGGAGGCATGCAGAAAATTAATGACTATAGAGTGCCAATTATCATGACTACAGAAAACCATCAAAAACCGAGTATCATAGAATAATGAGACATACCCTCAGGGACTATTACGCTCATTTAACTCTTAATTAAGCAGTTGAATGCTACTCTCTTCTTTCCTTCACCCTCGTGGTGGTGTGGGCAGGAAGAACCTAGTTTGACTTTTGAAGGCAGTAGGAGGAAGAGTTCTGTATCACCAAAGATAGCTACTGTAGTGTTATGTTTAGCTGCAGTAACTATGCAGAAGCCTCAGTACCCAGCTCTCAAAGAGACGTGTTTTAGGAGGTTTTGAGTAGGTAAAACTTACAACATATGTAATATGTGAATTGACTTTTGCTATGTAATAAACCATTTTAAATAAGTAGTTTTCATACTCATGGGTTTGCAAGGTGTCTGTGGTTTGATGATTCAGAGAAGCACTAAGGAAACTCAGAGAAGAAAGGCAAGAATCCTAAGTGTAGCATGCTACTCGGTATCTTCTCTCTGGGCCTGAAGAATATGGAGTTCCTAGCAGAGTGCATTGAAATACGTCTTTTTGAAACAGAATCTTGGACCTAATGGGTGATACGTGTCTCTCTCTTTGGATACCAGAATACTGATTCTACATGTCCATGAAGTATAGGGCTGTATACGTAGCAATACTTAAAAGGTTTTCAGGGAAGGGTTTTATAAAGAGGACATAAACATTTGTTGACACGCCTCACCCAACACTCAATAAAGGCAGTTGTATGCTGTTTACACACAAATAACATAAGGAACTATAAAGGACACATATTAATAATAGATTCAGTCTCATGTTCCTCTTCACGTAGAAGCTAAGGCATACAGGGACAAGTGGGTGACCACTTCCCAAGATAACCAATTGCATCAATGTCAAGTTCCAAGGTTTATAGATCTACTAAGAGACAGCTTTCTGTTTTGGGACAATTCTTTGACTTGGACATCCTGAAGCTTCTCCAGTGGGCCCTACCCACCTGGGAGGAAGTGACTTTTTGTTGGGTAAAGTGGCATGTAAATTTCAGTGATGTAGACATTCATTGTGTGTGGTTTTATTTCAGTCCCAGCCACATTTCCTTTTATTTTGGAGTAAATGCCAGCTGCATGTCTAATTTAAGTGTAGTAAAATAGAATCAGCAAATCATTTATTTTTCATCTTTTTCTAGTATTTTTTGTTTGCTCCTGTAGTGGCGGTGTACACCAAGTCTTTGTGTACATTGCTTTTTTGCTGGAAATATTGTATATTGAATACATTTTCAAATAAAAATTAGGAAACAAAATGCTCCAGAGCTTACAAGGCTGGAGAGAGCTCTATAAAGATGAAAGGTATAACTTCATTCAACATCCTTTGAGCCAACATCTTACTGTCTATCACCTCACCTCCAATACTGTATGTTCTCTGAGTGTGTGTGCGTGTGTAGAAACATGTAGCACATATCATGAAACCATGTAGTCCCCACATTATAAGTGGCTTGTAGTGCAGAAAGCTTTATGAAGCAATAAAAACCCTTCATACCATACCTAACTCCTCCTAACAACTGATTTTACCAGAAAGGTGCACAGGAATAGGACCCTAACTATACCCTGTGTTTGAAAATTTCATGTTTTGCTCATTGCAGTGGTTAAAGATTTTCTGTTTTCATTATTTTGAGCAGGATTTCATTTCCCCACAAATTCCTCTCTGGGGTCCTAATTAAACTTTATTGGATTAAAATCAGCTATAAAAACTCAGATTTTGTAGCTCTCTGCACACCACACTGTGGATTCTTGGGATAGAACATTTGCTCAGGGGCTCCATGCTTTCAGCTTACCTGTCTATCCTCTTGGTTCTCTCGTTAACTACACTTGAAACCCCAATAGGCCTCCAGGGTAGAATATGGAGCTCTAAACAATTAACAGATGCTGACTGAGGGCTCTAAGAACACTCGGAATTTCTATGATTGCTGTTTGGGGCGTCACAGCCAGGGCTTGCAGCCCAAGACATGTGATTGTGATTTCCCACCTCTCTTTGATGTCTGTGTTGACAGATGATGTGAAACCAGCTCCCCTGAGCCTAGTTGGTCTGAATTTACTGGATTTGCAGGTGTTTGGCGTCATCCCATTAGTGGGAAAATGATACAAATGGTCTCTCAAGGCTTACTCAGTGCAGAAGGATCTCATGTATCACAGCAAACCAGCACGACCTAGTCTTCTCCCTGATTTTATCTATTTTTTTATTTAATTTTTTCTTTTTTCTAGGCCTCAAGTATAAAGCATTGAGTTAATCATATTCCCTATAGGTTCAATGTTATTATTAGTTGCAATTCCCTACTCCTATTTTCTTTTATTATTTTCTTCATTATCACCGATGTCTCTCCATTTTCTTCTCCCATGCATGGGTGATGATCCTAATGTTCTTAAAGATGTGTGGCTCTTTAAAGGACGAATGCGGTCTTGTGTATATAGGTATTTTACATTTGCATAAATACGAGGTACTTTATATCTTATTAATTTCAGTTCTTTTCCCACCAACATTTGTTTTGTGTGTTTGTATTCTGTGTTGCGTGTGATAGCTGCTTCCTAACCCACTGAATACACTCATCCCTTTGTACTTACCTGTCATTCCGTAGATGCACACCTAGGTTGTCATCAATCCCCCACCCGCACACAGCGCTGAGATGATCGTTCTGAGATACGCTTCTTTATAGACTTATGGATAATCCTCTCTGGAGGTTCCTGACACTTAATTTCATTAAATATTTAAATTCTTCTGTTTGGATGAAGCCAATTACCTCTGCATTAGCCTACGCTTCCATCTGCAGGTGACTTTCCTTTCCCCATATTCACGCCAAATAAGACATTATCCTTGGTTCGGTCATCTCAGCCTATAGATAGTGATGCTGTCAGCTAGGAGTGCCTGGGGACACTCACCTGAGCCTGTAAAGTTTGTGCAAAACTCCCCTGCCCCCAACATTTCTCAGACTGGAGCCCATATTGCGACTGGACCAGCCCGCGTGGTTCTTACCATGATTGCAACATCCACCTCGGCAACAACTGTCAGGGGACTTTGATAAAAATAAAAACAAGGTTCATTACTCACCAGTCCTGGAGGCACTCCCAGGGCCACACAGGATCACAGGGAGGGAGGGGGAGAGGCAGAGGGAGAGAGGCTCTTAAGGCAGCATACGCATGGGCCTTCCTATGATCCATTCTGCCCCCTGTGTCTTTTACTGGAGCACTTAGTCCACTTACGTTTAAAGTGCTTATTGAAAGGTATGTAGTTATTGTCATTTTATGAGTTGTTTTCTGATTATTTTGTGGTTCTTCTTTTACTCTCTTCTCTTGTCCATTGATGATTTTCTATAGTGGTTTGTTTGCATTCCTTTCTCTTTATTTTTGGTTGTTCTATTTAAAACTGATGGTTGCTTAAGTTTGAATGCATTCTAAAAGCACGACAATTTTAATCAAACCCCTCCAGCAGTGTTTGGTCACCATATTTTGCATTTTGTGTGTGTATGTACCCTTTCATTTATTATCGTATTTACACATGACCTTGCTACTTTTGCCTTTTAACCTTAGTATTATTTTTATAACTGGTCAATCTACTACTTTTACTAAGTGTTTGCCTTTATTGGTAAAATTGTTTAATTGCCTAAATTTTCTTATGTTTTAGTTTTGTCCTTTTCTTTTCCACTTAAAGAAGACCATTGAACACTTCGTGAAATGCTGGTTCAGTGGCGATAAATTCCCTTAGCAAAAGCTTGCCTGGGAAATCAGCTCCCTGTCAATTCTGAGTGGTAACCTCTACAAGTAGAGTGTTACTCACTGTTTTGCCTTTCGTCAGGTTGAATACATTGTGCTATTTGCTTTTGTCCTGAAATATTTCCGTTGAAAAATCAGCTAGTGGTCTTGTGGGGACTCCTTTGTATGTAACTAGCTGCTTTTTCTTTGCTGTTGAATTGTTTAGGTTTCCTATGTTAATTATATTCTCTGCAAATAATGGCAGTTTTATCTTAATCTTTATATCTTCATTCCTTTTTCTTTTCTTTTAGAGCACTCCTCTGCTCAAAACCCTATAATGGCTGCCCACCCCACTTAGATCAAAGCCTTGCAATGCCTAGGATGCCTGATAGTGCCCCCACCATCAGGTGAGATGCCTTCCACAGTGGTCCCTTTGCTCCAGGGACAAGGAACACCTAGGAATCCTGAAACTTGCCAGGCACAGTTTGCCTCAAGGCATTTCCAGGATCAACTGCACATGGGTGAGCTGAGAGTGGGTGCTTCCTTAAATTTTGTTACCTCAACCCCTCACTTGCCTTCCACTAGTCAAAGCTTTGTCTTACACTTAATTTTATGTCTTCTTGGAGTGCTCTTATCTCAAATATCTGCATGACTCACTCCCTTACTTCTTGTAAGTCTTTGCTTAGATACCCCCTTCTCAGGACATTTAAAATGGACACTGCATAGCTATGCAAGCATTTCTAACCATCTTTCTTGTTTTATATTTAACACAATCTGTGACATATATCAATTTATTTACTTACTTCTGTGTTTCCCCACTAGAATCTGATGTCTATAAGGGCAGGCTTGTTCCTGCTTGCTGCTTATATCCTCAATGTGTATGACGGCTTCTGGCATAGAGAAGTGTCCCTATAACTACTTGTTGAGAAGCCAATGAATGAATAAGTAAATAAATGTTATTGACATTATTGTCTTGTTTTAGATTAAAAAACAATTCATCTGCCATTTGTTCAATTATACGAGACTCACAGTAAGATTTTCGCATTTAGCCCTTACCAAATTAAAGATGTTAGCTCCGATGTATCCAAGATTATTTGTTAATGTAAATAATACAAAATAAATTCAGTTAAAAAAACCTCTAAGCATACAAAAAAGATACTAATTTCTAAGTAAAAATGTATCTACCCATATTAGAGTAAAATGCAAAGGAAGCGATAATGGTGGCTATCTCTGAATTGATACTATAATTTAAATCATGCTTAAATTTTTTCTATATTGAAACATAATAAATATTATTCAAGTAAAAAGAAAATAACCTCAGAAAATAATCTCATTGCTAGGCAATTAAACTATTCATGAGTTTCCAAGAACATTGAGTTCCATTTTATTTTATTTATTTCCATTTACCAGTCCCTTATTGAGCAAAAACATTGTGCCAGATACTAGGAAAGATACAAAGATGAGTAAAACACAAGCTGTGTCCTTAACAGAGGTTAAATATGATGTGCACCAGTAATGCAAGGGAGCAAAGTGCTGAGTGTGCACCAACTATGGAACTTCTGACCCTCTGAGTTCCAAATTGGAAAGCTGGCACTATGCTCAAGCCTTTGCAATTTCCATCCCTGGAGTATGCTTGATGTTACTCTTCCCTGGACCAAACCAGAGGTACTTACTGTCTAAGAAGAAGACTTAGGAAAGAATCCCCAAATCCAGAAAAGGCATGGATTTTTGTTTTTTGAAATGGAAGAAAGAGAAGAGAATAAGGTAGACCGATGACAAGGTAACTCGAGCAGATGGACTGATTGATGGCTAAGGAGGACAGAGTGACAGCGACAGAGGAGAGCATGCGTCAGCAATGGTACCTACATGTTTCTAAGAGCCTTCTGTTTACGGAGAGGTCGATGAGGATAAGAATGAGGCGGAAGGGGCAGTGACACTTGTAGGACTGGACAAGTTCAGCAACTGCTGAACCACAAAATCTTGGAAAGTCTGCATTAGAGCACATTACGAGAGGCCACTGGGCCACTCTTTTGCCTGTAAGCACCACTACCAACTGTCCTCAAGTGGGAGTGATCACGGCCCAACTCATGGAGTATGAGGCAGGCGCTGACCTAGGTGTTTTAGCGTTCTTGGACGGTTTATTAGTTCAACAGCCATTTGAAGTCAGCAATGTTATAATTCTCATTTTATAGAGGAGGGTAAGGCACCAAGAGGCTAAATAACTCACCCAGTGTCACAGGTTAGTAAGGAGGAGAGATAAGATTACACTCAAACAGTCTGGCTTCTCTGTCCATGTTTTCAACTCCTATGCTTTCTTTCCTCTTCTAAAGATGCCCAGTTTGTTTCAACATGACAAAGTAAGGACATCTGTAACTCATCAATTACTTATTTTGCCTAGACCAAATTCCTCTATCCCCCTTATTAATACTCATGCCATACTTTAAGATTGTTATAAAGTCAGTTCTCAGCATTCTCCTTGTTATGTATTATTATTGTCTTAACTTAGAAATTTAATTGTGGACAATAGGGGTGTTGTATGAATGTCAGGCTGATGACAGATACATGGGGATCTGTTGTGAATTTGACCTCATCACCACCACCTTCTAAGGTCTCGTCTATATCACAGAAGCTGAGGTGAGAACTGCATTTCCTACATTCCTTCTTTCTATTGTGTTCCTGGTTACAGTTTTTCACTGAAAGGCATTCACATCACAAGAGAAATAGAAGACATTCTCATGAGGCAGATGCAACTAGATGCACAGCAGACATGAGATTCACAGTTGTCTAATATAGTGATATATGGCCAGTCCATCTCCTTAAAGAATAGTGCCATATTGGGACATATTTTCAGGCTCTGTTGCTAAAGGTTAGACATTTAGAGGCATTGGTAAGAGGGAGTCCATGTATAGTCTTCATGTTTGTTGTTGTGGCCACTTTGTTCATGGAACCATCATGCCAGTTCATGGGTTGCTGGTGACAACTCTGGCTGGTGACAATACTGGCTAATGTCAACTGGTCAAGCCAGTTTTTTGCTTGGTTCTTTCGTGTCACTTCCACAGCAGTGAATATCTTCAGACATGCTGCTCAGTCCCATACAAGCATTCGCATACACCTGAGTTGTTTTGTCTCCGGTCTTTCAGTCTTTTCACATTTCCAGGCCCCTGATCTAGGCCACACATCACTGCCATTGGTTCCAGATATATTTCACCTTAGGCCACTTATATTTCCATTGAAAGTAGATAAACCAGCTGTTTCCTTCAAGATTCTGCTCACTAGAATTTTTTTTTTCCTTTCCACTATCTCTTGAGCTGATTTTTGAGTGTGGCTGTAATACAACACCACTCAATCTTGGCTTGCATCCATACTCTCAACTATTCATAAATTAAGTGCAGGCTCTTTCTTCCTCCTTCTAGTTTTGTAAATACCCTTACCTCTCAAGATGTCCATTGGTGTGAGCTGATTGGGGATGTGCGATCCCGTCACCATGGTGACGTGGGGGTCTCCGATGCTTGATCCTGAAGCTTACATATGTCCTCTGGTCCGGCTAGTGCTGAATAATGGGGTGTACCTGCCATTTTAATTTTAGCATGGACTGATGCTGGGCCTGCTTGATTTTATGACTTGATGTTTCCAACATAACTCAGCTCTCGATGACAAGTTCTGGTACGGTTACTAGATACCCCATGGTCAAGTATTCCATCTCTACCAGGGTTCAGTAACTCCCTGGAGCTGGCCTCAAAAGGGAAATAAATCTCCCCATGCATGTGGCATGGCCTTGCATCAAATTTTAGGAACCCACTTTGTAGTACCCCCAATGGTCCACCATAAACTCCGTACTGCAGCTTTTTTTGCTACTGATGCCTTCACTGCTAGAACATATGGGCCAAGTGGTAGGAGTGCTTGGACCACAGAATGAACCTGCTGCACAGCTCATTTATGCTTTGGGTCCCACCCAAAGGTGGCTCCTTTTCATGTCAACCACCGTGTAGGTGAGGAAATATTCTTAGGTATAAAATGTGTTTTTTTCCTCAGGACCCAAAGAAGTTGCTTCTTTGTTGTAGATGATGCAGATTGCAACAATTTGTCTTTTACTTCCCAGAAGATATCCTGGCCAAGCTCTGACAGTTGGTGTCCTTATTGGCAGTTGAGTGGTGAGGGATTCAGGCCTCAATTCTGGTTCTAAAACCTTTCTGAATATCTGGTAATTCAGGCCCTTCAGGAAGCATACGACTAGATGGAGTTAGGAGTATAAGAGGTTCCTTTTAAGGTATGTAAGAAAGATAAAGGAGGAAGAAATAAGATTAGGTAGCACAAGCATTCAGACCTCAGTCCAGACCTGACACCTGTGGAATAAAAGGGGATGGGAGCCCGACCGCTTAGGGAGTGCTGCAGTTAAAGCACGATGAAATTCTGCAGCGAAAACTTCCTATTAAAGGAAGAAATGTTGGGAAGAAAAGTGCAGATACTAGTAGCTCCCTAATGGTCTGTCATTAGCTGGAGGCTATGTAGGAAGCCAGAATCTTGCCTTGAAAGCTAAGATAGGTCCAAAGACTGAAGTTGAAGGCTATCATTCAACTTGCCTCCTTGTAACTGAATAGCAAGGCTTTTCTTGAAGGCAGATCTCCACGGAGTCGGCCTTGAGTCAACAAGAATGTAAGGGTCCAGCACAAACATACGGGGGCTGGCCTTGCAGGGAAGCATGGATGGTTTATCTAGAGCAATGCAAAGGAAGGTGGGGTTTATAGGCACAGAGGCTAAGGGACATGTAATTGTGATGATGAGAGTTTGTGTATGTTCTCTTCTGATGACTTCACATTTCTTGGTGACGTAGACAGCAAAGTTATCTGCTGGGTGTGAGGACGAGAGAGGAAACATCAGGGGTTGGAGAGAAGCAGAAGTAAGTGTAGTACCAACTGGAGAAGGATGTTCCAAACAGAGGAGTCAGTGTGTGTGAGTGAGTTGTTACTTTGTGTGGTTGCATGTATAATGGGCAGAGGTCAGGACAAGGCTGGAGAGGCAGGTCGAAGTGATGTTATGAGTGGCTTTAACTGGCACATTAATGATTCAATATCCCCCCCCTAAATTGTGGGAACTATTCATGGTTTTACAGAGGGAAATGTATTCATTAGAATAGTGCTTATGCTGTGAACATAAGCCTTTGGGAACACAGTAAATTTGTGAGGGAAAGCACAGGTCTCCCTTACTAGGTGGATGCTCACTATCCAAACAGTCATGTAACTACTTGTAAGCCACTTACCCTAAATGTACTACTCTAGTTGAAATCCATGCTAACAGGTCGTATACATGTGCCGGCAAAAACCACTTGGACCGGAACCTGGGCTAGAGGATGCAGAAGGCACTGCGGCTGTGCCCACTTTGTTCCGTTAAGATGACGTCTCACACTCCTGTTTTCAGCCATTTTGTGTATCCTTGCTATCATCTTCTCCTTCACATTATTAAGTAAAAATGTTTTACAAGAGAGTTAGAAAAAAAACAAAACAGTGAATAAGGGAATTGTCTAAGAAAGCCCATGCACTTAACAAGAATGCTGGAGGTGATAAGGTGTATGGAGCACAGTGAGGCATTAAATATGTAAAGCCTGGCCATCCACATGTCTGCATCTATTGCGCATATGATAAGAAAATAAATATTATGGAAGCATTGTTGATGCTGGAGAGCTTCACTCTGTCAAGTACAGCATGATATTTTTTAATAACTAGAGAAATGCCTTATGTAATGGATGGAGAACTATGCTCAGCATGAGATGTTATATAGCACCATGTTGAGAGAGCAGACGGCACCAGACATCTCTAAAGATCTGAAGAAGGCGCTGAAAGGGAATGATGAGGCAGGGGAGTTAAGTTTCAAAGTCAGTAAGGAATGGTTTCAGAAATTTGAGAAACTGTAAGATTTTATAATGTGAGGAACTTTGGCAGTCCCAGCCCAACACTCGCAGAGCATGGGGTAAAGTAGAAGGGAAGGTCCAGGCCGCAGCCCACTGAGACTCCCCATGACCAGCTCCATCACATGCTGTGAGGGGCCTTGCACCCAGGAGTGTGAACACTCCAGCCCTACTTCAAAGCTCCATTCATTGACTCCTTCCCAAGCCCAGGCTCAGCAAAGAGCTAGGGTGTGGCCGCCTCTCACGTGCCAGCCAACTTTTGCAGGATCCGTTTGGAGAAAGGCCTGTGCAGACCCTGGAAGTGGGTTTGTGTCCATCAGGACAAGAAATTCCAGGGTCTTAGGCACCCAGAGTTTGGTCTAAGAGAGGGGCAGAGACACCGGGTGGTCATATCCACTTGATCTCTAGAATAACCGCTCTGTGAAGAGGGGTCTGGCCGGAGGAGGGCCAGAGCTAAGCCCAGGGTAAGTTTGCTGATATCTAAGGGCAATATTTATTATGGGTCAAAGCAGTTTTTAATAATAGTAAGGTCAAATCAGGCTTTCTCAGTGAAATAGTGGATGGCAAATCTTTAAAAGGAATTTTAGATAATGCAGAAAGATGTATTGCTGTTGCTTATGAATGTGATGGTGACTCAAATAAGCACATCATATTTTCTTTTTTAAAAAAATATTATATTCATTTATTTTTAAAGAGTGGGGAAGGGAGGGAGAAAGAGAGGGAGAGAAGCATCAATGTGTGGTTGCCTCTCACGTGGCCCCCACTGGGGACCTGGCAACCCAGGTGTGTGCCCTGACTGGGAATCAAACCGGCAACCATTAAGCTCCATTCCTGTACATAGTCCCTTGGTCTGACAATTTCTAGTGTTCACATAAATGTGGAACAGTAGGAAATTCATACATTGCTATGATGGTCAGTTTTATGTGTCGAGCTGGCTAGTTTATAGTCCCCAGTTATTCATTCAAACTAACCTAAGTGTTGCTGTGAAAATAAATAACCAAAAGCAGACTTTATGACTTCCCTGCTTCTATTATGAGTGCCTGGGTAACAGTAATATCATTCAATGTGACACCGATTTCTCAGCAAGGCTGCAGGATTAGCTTTGGATATATTCGTTTAGGGAAGCCTAAAATGTCCTTCCACCTTATACAGAGCAAGCTATACTCATGTCTTTTTTTCTTCTTACTTTACTTTTAATGAGTTTTCTTGACTAGTTAGGCATATCATGAAGATAAATGGCCTTGAAAGAGTATGTCTAGACTTTGATAAAGAGTGTGACGAAGCTTCCCCTGTTCCTTCAAGACCTGATGGAAACTATAAACTAGAGAGAAGTCTGGTTACCTGTGCTCGAGGTTTTACATGGGATTAATGATAGGTTGGCCCCAAATGGATTAACAGCAACAAAGCAAAACTCTCCCTAATACTTAAAGGTATTTCGTTAGATCCGTTATGTGGCAAGTGGTAAGAATGGATTAAGGAGCTAATATTCGCAGCACATTAAGGTAGCTTACATTTATTTCGTGCATTCTGAGTGCTGGGCTGTGTCACAAACACTTTCCATGCATTATCGCCTTTTAATGATCACAATGACCCCTTGAAATAAGTATTGTTACATTGCCAATGTCATAACTAAGGGAACTTGGACTCAGAGAGGCTAGGTAACTTGTCAAGATTATTCAGTAGTTCACACACCTACTGCCTTTCCTGAAATTTCCTAGAGTCCATGGTAGGAGGCAATCTAGCAAAATGGTTATGAGTGTGGAGTATGGGAATCAGGCCAGATCTGAATTTTGAGTTTCAGAGCCATTCACCAACCCTGTGGCTTTGGGCAATTACTTATTCTCTTTAATTCTCAAAAACCTTACTAAAATGGCAATGATAACAAGTGCCTGATTTCATAGTTGTTGTTGTTTTTTTTTTTTTTTTGTGAAGGTAAATGAGATAATGTATGTGAAACCCTTATATGCACAAGACCTTGTATCATTGAGTTTTAGCAAGGAGATACTTTAAGATAATACAAGAGAATGACTAACATGAATGATAAGCTATTGGGAAGATATTTTTGCCTGGTACCCTTGGGTTTAAATCATCCAGTTGGCTCCTATGTATAGACTGACTCCAGATGAATCCATGACATGAATAATATGCACATGGAACATTTTAGAATGAGTTTTTTGTTTTTTTTTTTTTTCAATGATGACAAAACACAGAACTGACTTCTTGGACTTCTCTCTCTTGCTTGGAGTCCAGTAGGCAGGAATCCAAGTTCATTTCTACTTCAAGAGATGAGAAAGAAACCCTGCTGATGGGTGAGGTTATCACATATTTTTAAGCTTTGGACAAGCAATTAACTCACAGTGGATGTCACGTCAATATGAAGCAGGGCATGATGGAGTAGCTTCAAATGATAACTGGGTGATAAATGGCTTCTCTCAGTCAACTCGTCAAGCTTACTCACACCCAACAGGAACAGTTAGCAAGGAGCCAAAGCGGACAGCTCAAAGGTTTTAAAGGTTTTTTAATGTAACTTTTCTCATTGTACATGTAAAATAATGTTTGCTGTAGGAAATTGGGAAATAGAGATGTCCTATCTATATTATAAAAGGAAAGACATTTTCCAGTAATACAGTCCTAGTTACCACCATGTCCTTGTCTAGATTTTCTGTGAGGTAGGCAGTTTTATGAAAAAGAAATAGAGATTATTTTGAGAGAAAATTTCACAGATGTTTTTCATGGCTGTTTTGTATTTTGGGCTTTCTGTTGAAAGGCCTCTTCCTGTGTCACACTATGAAATTTAAGTCAACATGGTATAATTTCTTTTTCCTTAGAAAACAGGCTTGCCTCTGTGGATGCTGTCATTGGTTGAGTTAAACCTTAAAAAAAGGGTCTACGTTTTCACTCCAGGGGGTGGTATTCACACGCTGGCCCTGAGCTGAGGGGAGCCCACCAAAACAGCTCCGCTCTTTAGAATGCCAGCTTTGCTTTGCCTTGTTCTTAGCTGCTTGCACTGTCAAGAAAGCGCCAGGTGTACAGCGTAGGATAGTGCAGGTATTTATTTTTGATAAAGTTCAGGGGGATATTTTTCAATGTTAAAAAAGTCCATATTTTCCAATAATTCGTCTTTTGTAGTTGCTCACAAAAATTTGGGGAAGCTAGAAATTTTGTAGTTTAGGGGATTTTTATCGTTTAGGGGAAAGGCTTATTTTCCCACTGTGTAACTGACTATTTGGCCTCTTCCTGAGGCTGTGTTCTTCCCTTCTGAACAACTGACAGCCACACTTACAGTCACCTGTCAGGTGCTATGGAGAACAGGCGTGTGCAGGCTTGGTGACACCTGTGGGGTGTGTTTATGCAAACCCAAGAATATCGATTTTACCTTCTAGCAAAAAACCTGAGGCAAATAAGTCAATGTATGAATTCTACAGGGAAATGTGAAACTTCTAGAGATTTTTGGGAAACAGAAAGAATAAACTGTTTAGTGAAAAAATTCTATTGCATTTTAGGGGCTGTTTTTGAGCCTGGTGTTACGGGGAAATAATTACTCTCAGGGCCAGTGGGCTTCGCAGCCGTGTGGGGGCTAAGGAGAAAGTCGCAGTGGTTGAGAAGTGACTGTGAAGATTATTCGTGAAGCCTCTGCCAAAGTCTGACCACCAGTCTCGTTCTTGAGTCTGAGCCTGTGACCGCGAGCCTGTGTCTATGACTGGATGGAGGTCTCTGAGCCTGTGACTATGACTGCAGGAGGGTGCAGATGGGAAGTGACGCCATTTATCTCCCATGGGGTTTTTAAAACTATACATGATCCCAGATCAGAATCTTTAGGTATCGATGATAGGAGTGCATATAGAGAGAATTATATGGAATATTGGTGAAAAAAATACAGTTAGACTTCCATGAGCTGATTATCTGTATCAGATCAAACTGTTCTCTGAGAACAACCATAATAGCTGAAATGAGGAAAAGAAAGAAAAGAAAATAACCTTTGAAGATATGCGAGAGCTACAAAGGCAGCCAGGATTTGTGGACACAGATCCAAGAGAGAAAGGAAGGGCAGAGAGAACCACATTAGGCATCGCTTTTCTTCCAAGGCATTCGTAAATTCGGAGCAGCAGAGAGGTTGAGGAGCTGAGCAAAGGTTTTGCCTAAACAGAGGGCGGGAAAGACAAGAATTGGAATTTGGAGCCTTTCAAGACTATTCCCTAGATGTGAGGGTGAGTTGGAAATGGACCAATTCTTAAAGACAGGAACGTGGATTCAGATTTATTCAATCTCAAAATGGAGACAAAAAAACCCCAACAACAACAAGATAAAAGACAGTTATCCCATCTCTCTGTCCCACCAATGACTGGGAGGAAGTGACCTCCCTCTGTCTATCCCAGGCCAGTCCCCCTACAGGGCTCTCTCTCAGTGATCCCCCTCCGCCTTCCTACACCAGTTCTTTCATTCTCGTGTTTGCACCGATAGCCGCACCAGATTGCTTTCTCATAGTTTGACATTCCTTTTCATCTGGCATGCACCATGCCGTGAATTCAGACGGATATTTTTTCTTGTCATTGGACTTTACAAAATGACTTCTCTGGTGAAATGGACTGGGACGTCACCTAGACACAGCACATTTCTCTGGGCTCCCCTTTTCCTCCCCAGGTAATCATATTTGAATCTTAAAACTATTTTAATATTTTTTTGAAAAAATCAATAGACATTTATTTGATACAGTCATTTTTAATACATAGAGTTGATGGCCAACCCCTGCAGCACTTGGGACCTGGGAATAGAGATTTAATCTTAAACATAATAAATCTTAAACATAGTTCAGGATTTCATAGAGTACTTAGTATGTTAACTAAGCACATTAACTTGCCTGTCAGGAGTCTTGCTCCTTCCTGGGTACTTAGCACAGCACAGTCCACATCACATTGCAGACCCACTTACACTCATGAAACACGCGGCGTGGGGCCGCCAAATACGCATTTGAGCTGAATGTCAAGTGCTCGAGCATTAGAATCAACATTCAAACAAAGCTCGAGCTGAAATCAACATTCAAACTGAAGACTAATATCACTTCATGGGATGAATTTCCAGGACACAAGCATAGATATTAAATTTTCCCAATTTTAATTTTATCATTAAAAATGCTGGTAGTCAAATTTTAAAAGTTCAGCACATTGTACAGGGTGATTTCTGAGGCCTCTCGGCGGAGGTCAATACACTCGACCTTTGCGATATTAAATAGATTCTCACTCTCAATGCAAGGAGATCGAGGGTTTGGGGGAGATAGTCTCCTCTGAGCTTTGTCATTGCAAGTGCTGTGGGTGGTGAAATGAGCCCCAGGCCATTAAGCTTCCCCTCTGGACAGAATTGCAGCCAAAAAAAAAAAAAGTACATAGGAGATTATTTTTTACTCCAAGTCACATTTTAAATGTCTACCTATATTTGAAAGTGAATATTTAGATATTAATATTAAATCAGATAATTCATAACTAATATTGCTCATATTGTATGAGCATATGGGTACATTATGTATTTGATACCCATATAGGTAGATGGTCCCTTTCGTGGCCTGTGAGTCACCTCCACGGCCATCCCTGCTCTTGTAGGAAATACAGAAACAGGAGCAATCATCACCTGGCACAGTTATACTAAACACGCGCTGTTCTCCGAGTCAGGACACTCTGTAATTCCTCTTATCCATTCACTAACCTGCTCACATTGATTTTCTTAATTTGACAGCTTATTTTTGAGATAAATTTGGACAACCCTTTATATTGTTTTCCTAGGGCTGCTGCAACTAATTATCACACATGTGATAGCTTAAAATAGCAGAAAACTTATTTTCTCGCCAGAGGCCAGAAGTTTGAAAACAAGGAGCTGGAAGGGGTGAACGCCTTCCAAAGTGTCTAGAGGGGCTCTTCCTTGCCCTTTCCGGGTTCCGGCGGCTCCTGGCATCCCTCGGCCAAATTCTGCTTCACTGGCTCGTGGCATTCTTGCCTGTGTCTCCCCGTTGTTGCCCTGTCTCTTTTATAAAGACACCAGACATGGACTTTAGGGCTCACTGTCAGTCCAGGATAATGATCTCATCTTGATATCCTCAGCTTCATTACATCCGTAAAGACTCTATTTCCAAATGCTACATTCACACGTAATATTGGTTAGGACTTGGCTATATCTTTTTTGGGAGTGGGGGGGACACAATTCAACCCAGTGTACCCTCCAAGTTTATGTCACCCATAAACACTGTGCTTAGCTCTGGAAGAGCAATTGTTATAGCATATTTTCACTGCCTTTGCACTGTCTCTGTATCACTGAGGGCAGAAATTGGGTCCCTTAATACCTAGCATGGTGGCTGGCACATAGAAAAAAAATCAATAACTATCATTGAATGAAAGAATTAAAGTCAACACATAGAAACATTTGACACATTTCAGGCCAGTATAAGGATTTAGGGAAGGGACTTGTGACATTTTGGAGGTAGTTATAAGTTGAGCTGGTTACCTTAGGAACCGAGGAGAGTTAGTCTAAGTGAGAAGATTATTCATTTTGCATACAAAACATTCCCTATAATACCATCTTATTATATAGATATCATCTCCCACCCCAAATTAGTCTGGGTAGGAGAAGCTAGAGAATAAATTGCTCTCCATAATAAAATGAGACAGAACCGAGTGTGTTTAGACAGTGGCCCTGCACATTCTAGGTTGGTAGAAAGAAAAAGAGGAAAATGTCCTGATGGACAGGGTGAGATATTTGGTGGTAGACCAGAGACTGGAGAGAACAGCCAATGAGAAATTAAATGCTGGTGTTGAAGATGACCACGTGTTTTATGACTGAAATATCTAGTAATTCCTCTACTTGGTGATCTTACTAGTTTGCAATAAAAAGTTTCATAAACAGCTTTGAGTACTTGATGCTTTGAGGGATGAACTCTGGGCAAGACCATCAGTACCTGGGGCATACGATGTGACAAGTGGACAGCTGCCCCTGGAAATAAGATAAAAGATGTGGATGGTACGTTCCACATCAGCAGGAATCCAGAATGAGAAGGTCCGGGAGGCCACTGGACCCACAAAGCATCCCCGGGGATACTGGAGGAAAACTAAACCTTCCAAGTTTCTAATGTGGGGGCCTGAGTTGTTATGCTTTTGCATGAATGAAAATTGATATCCAGAAAGTTTCCTGTTAGAGACTTAGAGACATTTGAGTTTCACAGAGTAAGAGCGATTTAACAGCTTGAAGTGTCTTTAGATGAAAAAGCAGTGAGTATTTTGGCACCATAGGTATATAAACATGGTCTAGAGTGGGGGTCCCCAACCTCTGGTCGCGGACCGGGCCGGTCTTTGCCTGTTAGGAATCAGGCTGCATAGCAGGAGGTGAGCTTGAATGTAATGCACTTGATTCATCCTGAAACCATACCCCTGCCCTCCATCCGTGGAAAAATTGTCTTCCACAAGAATGGTCCCTGGTGCCAAAAAGGCTGGAGACCGCTGGTCTGGAGGACAGTTTGACAGGCATGTAGTATGAAGAATTCATGCTTTTGTTTTGGGATATGTAGCATCCATGGCACACTATGTAAGGTTCAATGTTACACATGTAACTTTTTGATCTTTTAGGTAGAATTTTCTATATGGGTCATCTACGTGAACAAGTATATTGTGGTAAATAGCTTCATAAAATTAGAAAGTCTGTCTTTCCACCTGTTTAAACAAGATGCAGATTTCTATAGCACATGTGGCTCTAGGTTGTATTCTGTTTGTGGTACGTCCACCCTCACGGCACTTCTCATCTGTCCTCTGGAGCCTTCGGTGGGTTTGGGTTCCACCCGCGTGGAGGCCTGGGTGGCTTTTCCTCCCCGACACAGCCACCATTCTCTGAGCTTGCTATAGAAGAGACTCACAGTATTCTGCAAATTCTGGCTGGCATTCAAAGCTGACTTGAAATAAAGTTCCAGATGGAGACATGAATATACAGGAAGAATGAATAAAGAAAACAAGTAAGTATCACCATCACCTTATATGTTGAAAGCAGAATAGAAAATGTAAACATGCCCACAGAAGTTCAGTGTCTCCACTTTGGTGATTCTCTGCCCACCAGAAAACTTAATTATTGTTGAAGTTCATATTACAGAGATTTACCAAAAAAAAAAAAATCTTACTAATGTAAGCAAGATGGACAATTTCCCTCCAGATTTAGGCCCTGTTGTTGGTTTTATTTGGAATGAAACAAAATTGAATTGTCCTTGTTACACTCTGATGTTGGTTGACTGGCTATTAAACCAAATGTCATCTCTCGGAGGGCAGGACAGTAATCACTGTTACAGTCTAGCACCCAGAAAATGATCGGAAACAGCACAAACTTCAAAAATATTTGTGGAATCGATACATGGTGCTTACGTTTCATAAATAAGAAAATAGATTTTCCAAGAGGAGCTAATTGAAAACTGAGATGAATCATGCTCAGTGGGAGCACAATGAGTGAGGCGAGGGTGTGTTTGGGGTGAGTACAGAGGGTGGCATCTGAAGGAGACCAGAACCATGTGCAAAGGCAGAGAAAAAAAGCATCAGAAGCAGGGAACAAACACCTTTACACAGATTTTTTTTTTTAATTTTTTAAAAAGACTTT
The DNA here is from genome assembly GCA_004026765.1 of Micronycteris hirsuta. Taxonomy (NCBI): domain Eukaryota; kingdom Metazoa; phylum Chordata; class Mammalia; order Chiroptera; family Phyllostomidae; genus Micronycteris; species Micronycteris hirsuta. The sequence goes on from PVJI01002062.1 coordinate 83,045, forward strand.
ATGTATTTATTTTTAGAGAGAGCAGAAGGAGAAAGAGAGGGAGAGAAACAGCAATGTGTGGTTGCCTCTCACATGGCCCCCACTGGGGACCCAGCCTGCAACCCAGGCATGTGCCCTGACTGGGAATCCAACTGGGACCGCTTGGTTCCCAGCCCGCGCTCAATCCACTGAGCTACACCAGCCAGGCTACACAGATGTTTTCCAGCAGGTTTATGCACAATGGTTAAAACTTGGGAGCTACCAAGATGTCCATCAGTAGGTGAATGGGTAAAGAAAACTGTGGTATATCTAAGACAATGAAATACTATTCAGCGCTAAAAAGAAACGAGTTACCAAGACATAAACAAGACACAGAGGAAACTTAAGTGCATATTACTAAGCCTAAGAAGCTAGTGTAAAATGGCTACATACTGTATGATTCCAATCATAAGACATTCTGGAAAAAGTAAAACTATGGAGACCGTAAAAAGATCAGCGGTTGCCAGGGGTGAGAGATGAGTAGTGGACTGCAGTGGGTTTTTAGGGCACTGAAATACTCTGACTGATGCTGCAGTGATAAATACACGCCATTCTAGTTTCGTCCAAACCCACGGATTGTGCAACACCAAGAGTGAACCGTGTTGTGGACTACAGACCTTGGGTGCTAGTGGTGTGTCAGTGCAGGCTCACCGATTGCAGCGGATGTGCCACTCCACGGGGGGACCTAGTTTACACAAACCCCTGCACCTTCTCACTTTGCTGTGACCGTAAAACTGCTCTAAACACATCGTTCTTTTAAAAGAAAAATATATTTTCATGATCTCACACCTTTTCTTCATAAGCTACTCATTAATTACAATGAGGAAAAAAAGTAACTTTACAGAGAAAAACCCTGAGCAACACCATGTGATCAAAGCGCACATAACCCGTGATCAGACGTATCAACATAAGGTGCCCCTGATCTGAGGCGCTGAGAAGGCTGCAGCGTCACTTCTGTGATGTTTTTATCTGAAATAAATGCTCTTAATCTCTTCTACCTGCCACGAGGAAACAGCAAACTCAGATGGAAGGCTATTTTACAAACTAAATGACGAGTACTCTTTGAAAGTGGCAAGGTAATAAAAGAAAGACTCAGGAACTGTCACATATTTTAGGAGACTTTGACATGACAAAAATATTCAATATAGAATCCTAAATTGGATCTTGCAGCAGAAAAAAGACAAAGTGGGATAATCACTGAAATTTAAATAAGACTTGTAGGCTAATTAATAGTATTGTATCAATGACAATTTCCTGGTGTAAGTGATTATACTATTGTTACATAAGATATTAATTAACATTAGGGAAACTTGCTCTACTATTTCTGCAACTATTCTGTAAATCTGAAATTATCTCAAAATAAAAAGTTAAAGAGAAAACATGCCCTTAAATCTTAAGTGGACTAATGACTAAGAATTTTCTTTATGTCTGACATATTCAAGTACCTATAATCTCCTTCAGATTCCCTGCATCAGTTTTTCTCCTTTGTTGTCTAGGTTTTCTACTTAAATACAGTCGTCTTCTTTTTCTCACTTTCATCCATGCTTTTTCCTGCTCTGATGTACAGTTACTTATTTTTCAATTGCCCTCTGATTTATACTCTTCAGAGAGGCCCTCCTGATTTGTACGCGACCAGTTTCCTCCTATACAGAGATACAGTCTGTGATTATCCTCATTCATGCTGCATCCAAGTGTCAGTGGGTGAATCACCAAAGCCTTAGAGAGTATTTATCTACCTTTCGCCTGTATAAGAGATTTTTTTAAAATGTTAATGTCAAAATTTTAATCTCTAAATTTTAATCCCAAGAACAAAACAAGCTTAGGCTGGTATCTTGACCTTTTAGATAGCAGGTTTCACCAAGGAATGCAAAACACATTATGGCATTAAATTATGCTAATTACTTAGCATAATGCTCTCCAGTTCCATCCATGCTGTCGCAAAGGGTACAAGCTCCTTCTTCCTCTCTGCTGCATAGAATTCCATTGTGTAAATGTACCATAGTTTCTTGATCCATTCATTTGCTGATGGGCACTTAGGTTGCTTCCAGCACTTGGCTATTGTAAATTGTGCTGCTATGAACATTGGGGGGCATAGGTTCTTTTGAATTGGTATTTCAGGGTTCTTAGGGTATAATCCCAGCAGTGGAATCGCTGGGTCAAAAAGCAGTTCCATTTTTAGTTTTCTGAGGGACAAGTACCATATGATCCCACCTTTAACTGGAATATAATCAACAAAAGAAAAAAGCAAGCAAATATAACCAGAAACATTGAAATGAAGAACAATCTAACAATAGCCAGAGTTGGGGAGGGGACTGTGGGGAGAAGGGTTTTCAGGAACTACTATAAAGGACACATAGACAAAACCAAGGAGGAGGGTGGAAACAAGGGAGGGAGGTGGGTTTGGATGGGGTTGGGGGTAGTGGTGGGGAGAAAATGCAGACAACTGTGATTGAACAAAAATAAAATAAAATACTTTAATACTTTGAAAAAATTATGCTAATTAGGCCTGGCATGTTGGGCAAGTGTTGTAAGACTTATTTTTATGAAGGGATAAATTACTGAGCCCAGAATTTGAGTGTCTCATTCAACACTTACAATACACTGGTGGAGTCTGTCTTTCGACCTTCATTTTCCTGCCTTTCTTAAGAGTTCCAAACACTGTCTCTTTTTTGAGATTTCTTACCTGCAGGTTGACGGAAGAGAGACTAATGATTCTGAGAAGTCAGCAGGGAGGTCTTTGCCCAGCTTGTCTCCCAGCTGCAGGTGAATGAGCTGTGGAGGTACATTATGGATTTGTTGATCACTCGCTCTCAACAGCTCAGCTCCACTGCTCACAAGTAGGCTTTCAATTAATGTTTGCCAGACGTTTGTTCTTGCTCTCAAGGAGACAGGCTATTTTTCTTTTCTCTTCTTTGGTGAAGTGTATTATATCATAGGCACCACTTCAAAGGGAATAATTGGATCAGGCCACACTGAAAAATCCCCAGGAACCTGTCATAAATTTAAAACTTTTCAGTACAGTCAGTCTTTTTCAAATGTTAAAGATAGGAGATGTGGCAATTTAAAAAAAACAATCAGCAATGTAGTCCCCGAGGAGAACTCTTGCCTTCTTCTCACTCCTAGTTGCAGGCTTATTCAAGAAATCATTCTTATCTTAAAAATGTGGACCGAAGAAGCAAGCCAAGAAGCTAGCTCCAGATTGAAGAGATGGATATCCAGAGTGGGAGCCCTGGGGTACGTTTCTGAATAGACTTACCCTTGAACATTTCATGTCATACTGAACTCTTCTGACAATCCAAGGATTCTGTAACTAAAGCTATTGCAACCTAACAACGTCAAGGCAAATGTCTTCTAATTTTCAGGTAGAGGGTTAATTTTTTTCTCTACCAGAACAAAGTGTATAGGAATGACTAAAATCTATAAGATGATCATCGCAGATTTGTAGTTTCTGAAATCCAGCCCAACTAGACTAGGGTTGCATAAGAATGGCCCAGCAGTCTTGTTAAAAATACAGACTCTGTAGCTCCAATATCTGATAACCCAATTTTGTGAGTCAGATGCTTAGCCAGGCTAGGAAATCATTACCTTGAAGAGCATGAAGGCTGCATCATACTAGTGGTTTATACGTTTGGAAAATATCTTTTATTTATTTATCCTGTCATTTATTCATCCATGTATATGTCCATTCAATATATGCTTATTAAATCTCTCTATGTAAATGCCTGCTATATGTTAGAAATAAAGCCACATGCTAAATGTGTAATTATTATAATATATAATGATGGCCTAAAGGAGTATCCAATTAGAAAGTAAGATACAGAAGAAAACAGACAATTATGGTTCAGCCTATTAAATGTAATTCTAGGGGCATGGGCATGGGGAAAAGGAACCATAAAAACTGCATTGAATCCAGCCTTGAGAAGTTGGGGAAAGTTCTCAGAGGAAGTGAACTCTGATCTGGGTTCTAAAGGGCATCAGGGACTAGCCGGGTGAAAAAAAAAAAAACTGGTGACGAGGCATGAGATGATGTGAAAGTGTGTCCAAGACCCAGGGAGAAAAGAACACGATATAGAGGAGATTTCCAGTAGCTTAGTACAGCGAGTGTACCAGAAGGACATGAGGAAATTGGTGAAGGTGAGATTGGAGAGTTAAGAACAGCTCTTGAAAGACTCTAGCATAGAGTTATGACGTGTCCCTGCTTATGTGGGGCGGTCCTGGTTCATGTTTGTTGTCCCAGGTTAATTTAATAGTTTCTCCATTCACTCTTAAAAGGCGAAATATTTTATGGTTGGATGAAACGTTGCATGGTTGGCCCACTTCTAACCAATGCTAAGGAACTGGGCCTTTCGGTCAGAGGAAAACACGTTGTCTTGGAAGGGTTTCAGAGGAATGCGAATTGATTGATTCCTGGTTTGGCCATCTCACTCTGGTCACAGGATAGAGAATAGATTCTAGGGGGCACAGGATCAGAGTCAGGGATAATGTCTGGGGGGCAGTGGTAGAAATCTTGGCAAGAGCTGAGAGTGGGCTGAGCAAGATGATGGGAGGTGAAACGAGCAGGGGGAGGAGAACAGAAAGGAGTGGATTCTTCAAGTACTAAGCTTCAGACTGGACTTACCATTTAACATGAGATCTGGGACAGATTGCTTAATGGTTTTTCATTCATTTGTAAAATAGTGGTTATAAAAATCCTTCACTGGATTCTTCTAAGACACTAAAGAGCAAATTGTTTAGAGCAGCGAGCACCTACCCCAGGAGGCCCTCCATGGCTATTTTCCCTTCTGCCAACCAAGCCCCTTGTTTCCACAGCATGAGAGGACTCACCAGGTCCATCTCCTGTGGCCAGTTCTCCACTCTGCCGAATAAGATGGCATTAATCCTATTCCCTAATCCTGGCCCCTCTATCCTCACTTCTCATCCCCTTATTGACAGATACCAGATGGATGTCTCCAAGAAGATCCTCATTTACTGGAAACTGCTTAAGATGTATATAGTTGCTTGAAGGATGCATGTACCCTTTAAGACAACAATGACAGTGAAAAGTCCACCAGGCTTTAATCTACAAGCACGTGTCTTGAGGGCCATGCATGTAAGCAGTGTGACCTGTGGACAGAGGAGCTGTGTACGCAGAATTCCCTACAACAGTTCAGTCACCTGTCCCGCTGTTTTTGGTTTAGAAAATATAGTTTCTTTGAAGAAAGATGACTTTAAAAAAGAAAATTGGCTTCACCCCCACCATACATACCTCTTCCTTTTCTCTCTGTCTTTCCTATGCATCTTCATTTCTTATCAACATCTTTTTTTCTCACTTTTTCCTTCCTTTGCTGTGTACACATTTGCCTCTAGTGACACCTCAACCTCTGTAGTTTGGCTTCCAGGTCCTTTGTATCCCAGTTCCTCTCCACCAATAGATGCTTTGTCCAAGTCATTTCCTTTCCTGAGCATCACTGAATGTCCCCCTAGTCAGTGTGTTTGCTTACGCTGAGACTTTACCATCAGGCCTCTGTGTCTGAGCTGACTCTGCTGAGCTGAATCTCTGTCTGCTCCAAGGAGTGCTTTCCTTTCCTCCCCTAGCTCAGAGTCGGTGCCCTCCTTCCCCCCTCCCCAGTTGCTATAGCACCAATGATCTGAATCTCTTTCTACAGTACGCAGTTCTGTTCTGTTCTGTTCTCAACCCATCTTATGCATGCATGCTTGATTTTAGCAACTAGATTGACCCCTCCTGGTCAGGAGATTTTTGTCTGACATGCACATGTCACCACACTTGGCATACATTTTATCCACAGTAAGTTATTGGTTTGTATACTTTTATTTATGTGAGAAACATAAAGAAAAGCCTCTTATTATCCCTTCCTCCTAAGCTTTTCTTTTCACTTGGCTTCCAGATGCCATTAGTATTCTTGTCTCTAAGGAGATTGTTTGTGGTCTTATCACATACCTGGTTTGGGGATATGAAATAACTATTATGCCTATCCTCTGCATTGTTATAAAGTCGAATGAAAGAATGCATTATGGTTTATGATGAATTTATTTTGTGAGTATACATACATGTAATATCAGTTAATATATATTTTTTTAATCATTGACCTCACCATGACAGCATGTAGCCTGATAGATATCTTTCCCGTCTTCCATCACCACCGAGTCATTTCTCTGGCCATTGGTGTTTGTCCTTAACCCCAGCAGTACCCGGTGCTACTACTGGTTCACCTTTAAGTGAACGTCCAGGGGGGAGAAATCATAGAATTCATTCTAGTAGCCTAGAATTCTGGATATCTGAGTTTTTCTAATTTGTAGGGCTAAGTAAACAGTGAGTGTTCACTGGTGGAATGGTTCACTGTGCTGCATTCATCCTCCTAGGCCAGGCCGTGGCCCTAAGTCACAGGGCGCGCTGCCGTCCTTCATGGAAGCTAACAGAAGCTAAACAAATAAAAAAAGCCTTCTTCCTCCAACCCTAGCTTGGATAGCTAATATTTAAGCACATTAACCACACCTTTCAATAAGTAATTCTTCAGGTAAAGGGAAAATCTTGTTGAAAAAGATGAAAAAGGAGCATCTTGGTGTAATTTTACCCTTCACCTTGCCATTCATTCCACAAATATTTATTGTCTGTACTACAGAGTGCAAGTACTATTCAAGGCTCTGGAGACACAGTCATAAACAAAAAAGAAAGTTATCTTTGTACCCTCGCTGCTTATACTCTAAAAGGGAGAGACAGACAGAAACATAAAGAAAGAAGAGATAAAATTGTAACAGCTGTGTAAGAAGGTCACAGGGTGAAATGAGAGAATAATGGGGTGTCAGCTGTGTGAGATAGAATGAGCAGGGACAGTCCCTCTGAGTGAATCATACAGACTTATTTGCAAAGAGCCACGAAAAGAGTTTTTTAGGTAAGAGGGGGTTGCTAGTGCAAAGGCCCTGTGGTACAAAGCAGCTCGACAAGTTCAAGATATAGCAGGGGGCGTGCTATTTAGCTAAGGGACTACAGAAGAGGAGCGTGGGATGGAGTAACTGCAGAAGCAGGTCGTCAAAGCCAGGAATGAGAATAGAAAAGAGCAGGCAGGTGATTTGGAAGCTGAATGAAAGGAGTGAAATCTTCTTTCAAAAGAAGATGGACATAGTCAATTACTGCTGATGTCTTTAAGCCACGGTGTCCTGTTCCCCTGAACTTGACGCTGCCTTGTGAGCTTGGGCTCGCCTCACCTGAGCTGCGGTGTATGAGCTGTCTTCTCTGCCTCAGGCCTTCCTCCAGCAACTTTGCTCAGGAGAACTCGAGTTTGGGAGGCCTTGGGAAGACCCTTTCCATATGCAAACAGGGTAATTATTCAATAAAAGGTCCCAATTTAGCATAGACCAACATGTTAAGTATTATCCATTCTCCCATGGGGTTTTTGTACAAATTAAAAAATTTCCCTTTGGTTTATAAATTCATGTGGACTTGAAGGCAAATTTAATCTGGAAGTTTCTGTATCATTTACATTTAGCTCATTATATGTCATTTTTGTTTTTTACAGTGGATTGAAGTTTAAGAAACCTCTTGAGACTTATTTATCTAAAAAAACCAACTATTTAATTAAAAAAACCCTTTAAACTCACTTTGTTCTGAAGAACAGGAAATTACGATTTTATAAACACAAATGAAAGGAAAAGCCTGATGCTAGGGTTCAGTTTGCAACATAAAAAGTTAGGATGTTAGTGTAAGCTTCAAATGAAGCTAATAGATTCCCACATCTATGATTTAATGAGAAAATCAGGCTCTGGTAAAATGAGCATGGTCTCTTTTTATAGAGTAGAAAACTATAGCATATTATTGAGATGCAAGAATTTCACAATGCATATTTCCTCACTTTGACTCATTTCAGCAAGTTATTGAATTTCTGAGATTCTAGAAATACCAGACCTTTAGGAAAAAATCATCAAATTGAAAACTGACTGTGTTTGAAGAGACTTTATAAAAGTTCATTTTATTGATTAAGGCACTTCAGCAAGTGATGGATAACACACCAGGAGTGGGCTTAACAAAAGAATTTCATTGACAATGGGACCGAAACAGTCAGGTAAATCAGTGATGGGAGAATTTGGACTCAACATCATCAGAACTCTGAGTCTTTGACCTCTCTAAGCTTTGACTCCTTCTCTTGATTTCATGTGATGGTAAGATAGCTCCCAGTAACTTGAAGCCATGCACTTCTAGATTCTACTGAAGCCCACTGGGGGATTAGAGAGAAGGGCACATGTCCTGTCTTAGTAACTGTACCACAACTCTGGGTTGACTGAGTTAGGAGTTCATTTCTGAGCCAATCACTGTGCTTGAAGGACGTGATTCTCTGATTGGCAAGGCTCCAGTTTGAGTGAATTTGATTAAATTTCACTTGAACCACGGAGGTAAAATTGGGGAAATGATATTCCAGAGAAAAACTGGATAGTAAAAGAAACAATCCATCAAATAAACAAAACCAAACAAAAATGTCCACCGTATAACCGCTGCACCCACTCATCTGAAGGTGGGACCCCTTGGCTTGGGAAAGGGAAGTAGCAGGCTGGATTAACATCCTAGCTCTGTCTTAAATTACCTAGGTGATGGCGCCAAGTCCCTTCACTGCTCTGCGCCCCACTGTCCTCATTTACGAAAGGAAGGGACGGAACTCAATGCTCTCTCTGAGTTCCCTTCCAGCCCTAAAATGGTAATGATCTGAGCTTGCCAAATGAGAATGGGAAGTCTCCTGGCCTAAGACTTCATGGAAAAGAAAACGGAAGTAGGCCCAGGTGCAGGGCAGCAAAGGGAGCCAGCGGACCCTGGGCCGCGGAGCGAAGGAAGGAAGCGAAGGGAAGGCTCAGGGGAGTGAGGTCAGCCCCAGGACAGGCGCGCTCCCTGCAAGCCGAGGAGCGCCCCCAGGCTCCGCTCAGCACTGCACCGGAGTGGTGGTGATAGTTGCCATAGAGAGGGATAAATAGACTGTTGTTTGGTCCAACAACTTGGTTTCTGCCAGAGAGTTTCACACTTAAAATAAATATTATATATGGCTCCCATCAGCAGTGCCTAATCCGGAAAAAAAATATGTGTATTTTCTGAGGTGTCCTAATAAAGGGCTATAATTATAGGTGTGCATAAGCTCTCATTTAAAATCCTTAAAGCCATATGTGTTTTGGAATTCAATCTTTTTGGTTGTTTTGAAAAAGAAATACTGAACATGTATCATAGATACCAAAAGTGGGGTACAAGATAGCACCCTGTAATCATCTGCATCAATATTTCTGCTGGAAAACATATGAATATTTACATGAAGAGATAAGTAAAGACTTAAAAGAGTCTCCTATTAGTTCTGGCCAGAATTTTGAAAAAACAAAACAAAACAAAACAACAAAACACTCCGACTCAGTTTCCAGAGCTTGAGACAATCCCGCGTTATTAAACTCTATCAATTATACCATGTTTATCCTCTCCTGGCGTTTCCTTTTCCCCATCGTGTGCTCTGCTACTACCCTGGTTCTGACCTTCACCGCCTCCAGCCCGGTTTCCTCAGTGGACTCCGCGCTTCCCTGTGTCCCGTTACCACCCCAGACAACCCAGTCTTTCCATCAGTACCAGAGAAAACTCTCTCAAGCAAAAATCTGATTAAAGTCATGATTCTGCTTCAAACTTGTGGCTTTCCTCACCCTCAAGATCAAGTCCAAAGCTCCTTTATAGAAAGACTCTACTGCATTGACCTAGCCCCTAATTTCTAGGCTTGATTGCAGGTCCCACGCTGTGCCCCAATCAGAGGAACTGTTTATGGTCCTTCCAACATGCTCGAGCCATTTTGTCCCTTTGCACATAGTATCACCACTTTCTAAAACTGGTCCTCCCCTATAGTGCCTAATTAATTTATATTTGTGGTTCCGACTCAGCCTAGACACCTGCTCTTCCAAGAAGTTCTGAGCATGCGCAGCTGGGGTCAGCATCAGCCCCCCGCACACCTAGAGCGGTGCGTTCGCAATCTGATCATGACGTACTTTATGATGCCTACTTCTTTCATAGGGTTGTCAGCTTTATGTGAGCAGAGGCCAAGAAGTTCTTATTCTCGTTACCTAAAAAAACAAAGAAAAAAAATTCCTGACCCATAATAGCCCTCAATAAAGTTTTGTCGGATGAAGGAATGAACACACACACACACAGAGTTCTAGTTTGCCCGCTATCCTCAGTCTCTCCTCCTTCAATTTGTCCCTACACATTGCAGCTGGAATAATCCTATCAAAACACTCCTTTGCATTTCAGTGTTCCTTGCAGAATAAAATATTAAACACACGGCTTATCATCCAAAGCCTGCTATAATTTGTTCCTGTGCTCCACCGCGACCTCCTTTCCTCATTACCTCCCTGTGAAAGCTTTTGGCTCCTACAAGGGGGCCTTCCGTCAGCCTTCTCTTTCTTATCAGCGCTGGTTTAATAATGACAGTTCTTATCTCACACGGTTGTCAAAGGCTGAAGGAAACTGTATGAAAACTCCCAGCACACCACCCCAACCTACAGTCGGATCTTGTATTATTGTGGCCCATGTTTATAAATACATATCACCCCTTTCTGACTCTCTCGTTAGCAAACCCTTATCAGTTATCAGTGCCTATGTAGTGTGTTAGTGTCACCCTTCGTTCCTTGGGATTCCCCGAGAATAAAGAGTGTGCTGACCAACACAGGAGTTCCAAGTACCCATGTTGAAAAACTAGATCCATAGTTATAACTCATTCTTTGCAATGACTAATCCCAGGTCTTATCACCCAAATGGTCATGTGGGTACACTTCAGTCTGGCCGAGTTTCACTGTGACTTGCAGTGGGGAAGCAGCCACTCACTGGTGTTACTAGCTTGAAGGTCAAAGATTAGCAATTTTTTAGCTGCTCGGGTCTCTGCAGAGCAACTCTACCCCGACCCACAGAACTTGCGAAGCTCTTTGGTTACTTCTGGGGTTGGATGGTATGTGACAAACCCACTCTGCTGTGTAAAGGAGGTGAAGGATGCCACACCAGCCCCTTGCTGAGCAGACAGGTGGTTCACCTATTGATCTGTTATAAATGTACCCTTGTTTCAATGGCTTGAAATTGGGCTACAAAAATGATGCTGTTCTGTAGAAAGATACTGAACTAGGGATCTGAAAATCTGTCTTGTAAGATCTATTCAGAACTAATGGTGTCATGTGTTAGCATCGGTTTTAGCTACCTTCACAGAAGCCTGTTGTAAAGAACAAGTTATATTTGTTCAAGTGTTTTCTTTAAATTGACAGTTTGATTTCTGTATACAAGTTACACATATAAGACAGTGCAATATGCAAAGTACATAAGAAAGATTTTAATTATTTTGTGGTATTTGCTGAAAACATTGTTTCTTGAAGACCAAATTGGGTTCTTTTCTAAGAAGTAACTATTACAATATATGTAGAGTCAACTACAAATAAAGTATTAAATGTCTTACTATTTCTTCCTATTTTTGGTGTTGGTATTCCTGAGTGGAAAGAAGGCATTATAGAAGAAAGGGGTTTTATATAAAAGAGAAAATTTGAGATACATGACTTCCTGTGTGTTCGAATGAAAAGAACACTTGAATTTTCCTCCTTAACATTGAACACTGGGAGGTTCGATAAACACCACATTTATGGGGGCTCCTGTCTGCGTCACCAGAGCAAAGCGAAGGCTCTACTGCCCTTTGCAGGGAAGTCGCAGGCTAGTACTTGGGTAATTCATCAAAATAACAGGAACACATACAATAGCAAGAGAAGCTCTGGCTTTGAGTCTTCTTGCTCAGTAAAATCCGAGCATCACTCATCTTCCAGACTGGAAAACCCTGACCCAGAAATGAAAAGTCTTGCCCCAAATCTCATGACTGAGCCAAAATATGAAACAAGCTCCTTCTGGCTCCACACTCTGTGCCCTTTTTCAAGACATCACCTGACCAAGCTGGTTGTGATGGTAACCATGACTGTTCTTAAGAAGGAGAAGACAGAAATAGGCAGTTCACCGCAATATGCAGCTCTTTAAAACACTTCAATCATTGCATAAAATGCACAATGGTCTTTATGTGTGATTATTAATAATTCAATCACCGCCAAGGTTTTAAGGGAAAGGGCAGCGCCCAACCTCAGAAGGAAGGAATGGCCAAGATTTGCAAGGGGAGCCTGGCAAGTGTTTTCCAAAATGGTATTTTGATTAACAGTGAAAGATATTGAAGGGCGTTGAAAAGATGACTTTGAATTGTAAGAGAGTGAGTGTCTCAAGGACAGGATGGGTCCTGCTGTTTTTAGCTTCCACCCTCCCGCGATGGAAACAGGCATTGTGATCACAATTATGTTATCCACGCTTTTATCCGTGACCAAGTGTTGCTAGTGCCCTAAAAGGGGCCACAGCTCTCCGCTTGGAACAGCATGCTACACATGGCCTTAAACTTGAGTTTTGCATGTTACCCCGAAGGCAGAGACTCAAGAGTATATCATAATTTTAAAATGGAAAATCTTTCTGAAGTCTCCTGCTTTAGCCTCTGCTTACCAATTACCTAAAGTGTACTTGGACTGCCCTCTCCTGGTTGGATAGAAGAACAGCCAAAATAAAAGATGAAATCGGTTTTAGCACAGCGCGCTCTTTGGCCACAATGAATTTAATGAGAATGGAAAGCACCAAGTGACCAAGACAGAAAAGCAATGGGACCAAAAAAAAAAAAAAAAAAAAAAATCTTACTTGTGACTCTGCAGTGTACACATAAATCCAGACAAAAGAAATTCTATAAAAAAAGGACCCCAAGGTTGGACTGAAGTCTTGGTTTGGGGTCATTAGATCAGTAGGCTGGTCCCACAGCTATCTGTGAGTGACTGGAGCACAGGTGAGCTCTGGATAGGTTTTCTCAGGCCCTCTGCACTGCAGAACGGGACTCAGTTGGACCTAGGATGTTCACTTTGCGTTTGTTCTCATTCATTTATACACTTCATAGCCTGGGCCCTTTGTTGGACCCCAGCGGCAGATGAAAAGGCTGATATCAGGCTGAAGTGCAAAAACGGAGGTAGCTGAAGATCCTTGGCAAATGTTTTGTGTTTCATGGTAAAATACCCCAGCATTTCACCAGTGTTTATTGACAAAATGAATGACTATGATAAAACCGGAAAAATTGCCGATCTACTCAATTACTTGCATTGGGTTCAGAATTGCAACCTTTAAATACATTTTGGATACCAGTACTTCCTGGCTTCTTGGACCATGTGGCTTGGGTTTGAAATGTGGCTGAGTTCCTGGCTGTGTGACTCTACACAAGTCCCCAAATTTCAGTGTCCACAGGGTGACCCTAAGAGTATGTCTTGGGTTGTTGGGAAGATTAAATATGATGCGTTTAATATTCTTAGATCAATGACTATCACATAGTGAATGTTCAGTAAATGTTGGTGGTTAGCTATTTTATAGTCAAAAGTTGGGGAGCATTTGTTCAAAGCTCCATTCACAGAGAAGCCATCAAATTATTCCCTGATGTTTACATGTCTAGTATTCAGAGAGCAGAATTATAGTGATTTTAAAACAGTCCATAGATCTCTGGGGCTCACTCCAGATCTCTTCGTTGGAGTAGGTCATTAAGAGGACCCTTGGTTGACCTGCAAGCTGCACCTGGGAAATCAGAGGCTCCTCACCACCTCTACCCCCATCCTTGGAATGTATGCTCTGCCCACTCTTCCTGTCCTAGGAGCTGTTTCAAGGATGTAGTCCTGAGAAAGTATTCTGAGGCCATCTGGCTACTATACATGACAAAACCCAGGTAAGGCTGCTGTATGACCTTTTAAGATTCTGGTGGGCAGGTGAAAAAACCTACTTGTCTTGTGTCCACCCAAGACAAACCTTGTATGTGAGTTACCTTGCTTATTGAACCTGCCAACTACGTAACCATCTGGAGCGATCTGCCTCTCTCTCTGCCCTCTCCTTGCCCTCCAGGTAGGGGGGTGCAGTTTCAGATTTCACCCTGGGAACTCCTGAGTTTGTGAATCAATAGTCTTATACATGTTTTTCCTGACTGAGATCCACACCGCACACGAACGAACGTTTTTGCTGTCACTGTTTTGAAGCAAATTCTTCATTAAAAAATTCTTCAGACCAAAAATTCCCACAGATAGCTCAAAATGTCAGAAGTGATTTGAATTTACTATAGATAAATAGGAAATTTTGTGATAGTCATTATGTAGCTATATATTTTAGTCTATGCTGTGGCCTATTCAGACTGCAGGAAAAACACATACTCAAATGGCCAGGCAATGATAAGTACCCCTCCAGGACTTCATCACTGCCAGGGGACAGTAGGTCAGCATCCACATTGGGGTGCCTGTCATCTAGTGTCACCCCGGCAGTTGGACTGATGATGACTTTGCACATGGTTGTACCACACATCAGATGTGTGCGTTTGCTCTTGAAACTGCCAGCAAAAATTGAAAAAGAAGGATTTCTGGCCATTCCTCATTTCATAAATGAAAGGGAGAGTTAGGGGCCAGGTGGGACGCCATGTTAGAATACAGGTCACGGGACACCTGGCCGCTAATCGGGGAATGATGATGACGCACTGGTAGAAAGAGAATGGAAGGTGGACTTAAAGGAGGACCTGCTGCCTCTGATCGCCTGAGGATGAACTGCTGTATGTTCCTGAGAGAAAGCACAGAATTCTCTAAACAAAATTCTCTAGACTAAAGTGACATAGTCAAGACATTTGGACAAACAGGACAACTGGAGAAATCCCAATACTCATCTGAGGCAGAAAAAAACAATCAATAAATGAGGAAAGAGAACTGATGAGAAGACAGTCGGGCAGGTGCCAGTTGGTTCCGCGTGGTCATGAGCCCCTTAGGACAGGGCCCAAACTCCCTAGCGCCACACAGAAGGGCCTTCCCACTGGGGCCCTGCTCACAACTCCAGCATCACCCCTACCTTCTTCACCGGCTCCCACTCCGAGCTGCGGCCACATGGAGCCTCCCCGGACAGCCTCGCTTTCTCCGCTGGGCCTTGGCACGAGTGGGTTCCTCCACCTGGGGTTCCCTCCTCCTTATTGTCTCGAAGCTTTCTTGACTGGCTCCCACTCACCCTTCAGGTGTCTTACATGTCCCTTTGACTTACATGTCACATTCCAACATGCCTCCCCTCCACGCCCAGGTTAGTCTTCCCTTGTGCTTCCGAAACACCCTGTGCTTCTCTCGAAAGTTAGTGTTTTATGTGTTAATTGTATGTTTATTTGTACATCCCCTTCCTTATGGACAAAATTGCCAGGTTTTATCCATCATCTGCAGTACAATGCCTGGCCTGAAATGGGTTTTCAATATATATTTTTGAATAATTGAAAAGACTCTCTTACTTTCCCTAGGAATAGCACAGAACTCCTACTGGAAAAGTTTGCTTGGTGATTGATTTGACCTTAGTGGTAAGGTCACCCTTTGGGCATTTCTTAACGATGTGTCAAAGCTTTAAAAGCCCTGAAGTCAACAACCACCCTAGACTTCTTTTATTTTAAGAATCTCCACTGATGTGCAATTCATCATTACTTGTATGATGCAAGCTGACACTTAGCTTTAAAATCAAATCCCTGAGGCCTTTTCCCTTGGACACTCCCTCTTCTCCTTCAGCTTCAGGATTCTGTTCATTCCTCAAAGTGGGGCTTTCTCTACCCAGCTTATTTAAAATTGTAACTCTGATTCCCTTGATTCTCTGCTTTATTTTCCTCCTTAGCACTCATGAGTACCTAACATTTTGTACATGTCCTTTGCATTTGCTTATTATAGCCTCTTGCACAGCAAAATGTAAGCCCTATGAGGAAGGGACAGAGCTCTCGTCACTGTCCCTGTAGCATCTAGAACCATGGCTGACATAAAAAGTTCAGTAAATATTTGTTGAATAAGTAGATAAATGAAAGGTCTCTTACATCAATCTTGCTACTTTTCTATTTACATAAATGACAAAAAAACTAGTGTATGTACAAAAAAATGAATAAATGCACCTAATACACTAACAACTTATTTGCATTTCCCCTAATTAACCACATAAGATACTTTAACCATTTAAATACCCATGTCTGACATTTCAGACTTACCTGAAATGACCCATAGGTTCAAAACTAGGCGAGGAAAAAGAAAGAAGAAAGAGGCAGGATGAGGACTTTCTTATCAAAATAAGAGTACTTACTATGAAGACAAAATGAAGAAACACTGTAAATAAATAAAGTCAAAACTGAATGGTTTCAGGTAAAGTAGAATTGTCTGAATATTTGTGCTAGTTGAGGGAAACTCTTTATTTTAGCAAGTAATCTAAATTCCCTTTCTAGAAACCAAATCAAACTCAATTCTCTGGACTAAAAAAAAGTTAGGATTAGTTATTGGAATCTAAGCCAATTTAGCATGATACTTGGGAGTGAAATAATGCTTTTTTTGGTTTGCAAGCAAAATTATACATTTATAGTAAATTTTGTAACAATAGCAGTGCTGACAAACTAGGAAGCACAAGTTCCCTATGAGGGAAATAACACAGGAGAACGTGCCTGGTGGATGGGAACACGCTGGCCCACGGGTGATGATTTCCTCTTTGAAAACAGAGAATTTAACCCATTAAATTACAAACAACAGCAAAAGATGGTGATTAGTTTCAACTGATGTCCTGCATCGATCACCTGAAACTGAGGGTTGCTAATAGTTAAAACTAAATGCAACAACAGCCAAAGGGCCTACTGCATAGTTTACAAAGAGGACTCTGTCTTTTTCAGTGGGAGAGTAACACAGGAAGGAGCGACTCAAGATTGGACAGGTTTACTGAACTTCAAAGACAGTAGAATGCCTGACCAAGGCAAAGATGTGACGTAAAATTCAACACCCTGGCGAGGAGAGCGTCTGGGACTCTGAGACCTGGGATGGGGATGTCTAAATGGATACCCCCAAGATGGTGGCTCTCCAGAATTCCGGCTCTTTGAGCCAGAGGAGTCTCATTCCTCCTTATTAAGAGTTAGTCCTCTCCCGACATGAGACTGCTCTTCCAGGAAACCAACAGAAGGCTCTCCTTAGGACGTGTCTCCTCCTTTCTCCTGCATGCCAGGCTGATGACCATGGTTAAACCTCAGCATAGCCCAGCTGAATTCATGTTGGGTCTGATAAAGAAGAAAGAGAATATGCCCAAAGCAGCTGCAAAAAGTAACCTGTCTGTATCAGCAGGAGCCAGAGGAATACCGATGGGATTGGATTTTAAGGATGCTTATCAAGCAAAGGAGACTGGATGAGAAAGAATTCCTTACCCCAGATGGTGCATACTCCTAGCTAAACTGCCAAGGAACACAGTGGAAGAAGGCGAGTCCTTGGTTACGACAAGAAAAGAGTCCTAAAAGATGACATCTACCATATACAATTATGTTACTAAACATTCTGCTAAAAACTTCTTTTGGGGAAAAAGGGTCATACTTTTGGACATATAAAATATGTATAATCTGGAAAAAACTGAGGGCTACATAGTCATTAAACCTGGATTTTGGAGCCAGACCAGTGACATTTAGCATCCAGCTTTCCCACTTGCTAGGCGCACGGCCCTGGGTGTTTCTGAAGGTCTGTGTCTTACTTCCGCCATCTCTAAAATGAGACAGATGATAGAATCTACCCCACGGAGTTGCTATGACGAGGATTAAGTGAGCTAATATTTGAGAAAAAAAATTGCTAAGAACACCGCCAGGCATATATGAAGCATCATATAAATACCTTTTAAATGAAATAGAATATAATTGAAACTTCCTTTATAATATTACTTCCAAAGGCTTCCTCCCTTTGACCTTCATTGAAGAAAAAATGACTTAGTGACATTTCCTGAGAGACTGTCTTCTACATTGAAATGTTTAAAGCAGAACTCTTTTATATATTATGAGACTAGAAGTTTCAAATCTGTCAAGTTTAAAAACCTTTAACTGAATTTCAAAGTGAAGTGAATAAAAAATAGATGACCAAAAAAAGATTACCAAATGAATACTTTATTAGAGTCGTAACACTTAGGAAGTATGTTTCTTTTCATCATGGAGTCACCAGATTTTAAAACTGACCAACACTTTCTCATTTTACAGCTAAGATATATAAAAAATTCTCAAATGCCATCATTTTTGTTCAAGTGCTTTGTCACTCAGCTCACAAATCTAGAACACGATTAGTCTACAAATCGAAGTCTTCACAGTTAGGTGAGTTTTAGGCATGGTTTTTAATGATCACGAAGCAATCCGTTTACAAAAGTGCCATCGAAGCAGTTCCCGGAAATCATTTAATTTAATGCCACCAACCACGGACCTGTTATACCTCGGAAACAAAAATAAAATCTCACAACTAAACCTAGCAGACTAACTTTAAACAATTTCAACTAGAACAGACTATATACCCTTATGGCACATTTATGACTTAGTAATATACAATTCATAATACAGGTTTAAGTGCGCGGCGTGGAGCTAGAAAAACCAAGGAAGTAGGTGTACAGAAAAGACACGACAAGAGTACAGTGTCCTAAGACTGACGCCCTCCGGCCTCACGCTGAACCGTGTCTTTTATCATTATAATGACATCACAACCAGACTTGGACCCTTCTGTCTAGGGGATTACAGTATCAACAGCATTTGATCGTTGAGCATTGGTCATGCTACACATTCAGGACTGTCCTATGTTCCATGAAATCTAATGGCCCGACTTATACATGGCACTCAGAGGAGGTGATTCGGCCACACAAAGCAAGGGTTGAAACGACAGAACAATCGAAAGCCCTCCTTTCTCAGAGGCAGCCCTCTCTGGGCCAGAGATGAGTACCTCGTTGGAACAGTGCGGTGGGAGCGGGCCCGACTTCTCCCACACAAGCCATTTTGGCACCTTTCCACCACCAGGGTCTCTCTATGGGGTCGAAATACTTTCCTGTGCTACTCAGCCACGCACAGTTTTTGTGAGGGCTGCTGTTTTAAAACTGACTCTGTGTATCTGTCGCTAATGCAGAAACGACATAAACCTCAGGGCTATGACAAAACATGTAAGACTCTACAATGTTAAGTTACATTTAATAATCTATTCAAATTTAACTCAGAAAGTAATGTAAAATCATTAGAAGTAAAAAGTTAACTCTTCGGAGAGCTCTATTTGGTAAAGCCTCACATATCCACATACAAATATTCATATATTCATGCACGGGGCAAAGAGCTGTATTCTGAAGCATAAATAAATCCAACATAAGACACAAGTAGCTGGATACCAATTCCAGTAGTGGCTGATGGTCTCTGGAGATCTCATGGGAAGGACACCAGAGGAGAGTTCTGCTCGGGTGTTCAGAGACCCTAGTTTGATTAAGCAACTCGGGTCATGTCATAAATTACTTTTTCTTAGAGTGAAGACACTGCTTGAATTACCTTGAGAAACTGTACGTCCCTTCAAGGGTAAGCATTTGACCAGTAACACAAAGGCCATGTGGTTACTGCATAAGGAGACTAAACAGGATGTGGCTTGTCTAGTTAGCGTTACACCTTTCAGGTCAGTACAATAAACAACAGATGCATAACTAAGGTTTTACACCAGAAGTCGGCAAACAATAGCCTGCAGCCCACAGGCCAAATCCAGCCTGCTGCCTGCTTTTGTAAATAAAGTTTTATTGGAACACAGCCATGCTCATGCATTTACATAGCATGTACGGCTGCTTTCCTGCAGTAGCAGCAGAGGTTGGTAGTTGTGACAGAGGCTACATGGCCCACAAAGCCTGCACTATTCACCCTTCGGGCCTTTAGAGAAAACAGATGACAATCTCTGTTTACTAACCTAAAAACGAGAGTTCAGAGGGAAGCCTATTGGAAACGTGTTTTATTTTAGGGAGTTTGAGTCACCCGTTAAAATGAAGCTTCACATGATTTAGCCACTAGACAAAAGCGACATCCCTTTTCATAAAAAATATCTGTGTATTTTATGGCTATAAAAGAAAAATTTCTTTAAAAAAAGAATAAAAAGAAGGAAAGAGACTGCTGTAAAATGAAAGGCCATTCCTCCGTTTAATCGTGTAATAAAATTAAAATTCTATCCTTGAACTAAGCCAAAACTGTACTGAAATTCTCTCCATATACCAAACAAACTGCTTTGGGAATGGTGCTGTGTCTGGATAAAGTGGTATCCGAGTTGATGAGACATACAAAGTGGACACACGGGACGGACACACGGACAGTTAGTGTTTAAGGAGTGCTACGGTCGCCATCTTCGCAAAGCCAGACCCAAACTGCAACCATAACAAGCTGTCGTCACAAAGGCAAAAATCTAAGGAAAAAGAAACACAAATTCTCATCAGATTTACAACACTGACTTTAAAGAAAAGGCTCGTTCTTACAAACAATCATGTGAAGACTGGCCAACTTACATAAACATACTTCGGCACTTAGGAAAGTGTTCACGTGCGTCTCTCTTTTTCGGTGATTGGCACCACTGTTTTACCCCCTCACGTCGCTAAGCCTTCTTTTAAAGACTTAGCCCCTAAAGATTTTCTCATGTGCAGACAGCCTTAGGTTGAGCATTTGTTCACACACTGGACTCACTTGTTAAGTATCTGTGATACCCCCAATTGGCATTCAAAAGCGCACTGTGAGATGTCTATTCACACAGCAGTCTCACAGCCAAGGAAAATGCAATTATTTTCCTCCTTATTAAGTGTTAGTCCTCTTCCCACATGAGACTTCCCCACGGACTTGGGGAGGGAGCTGATTGTTTCTGTGACCCAAGAAAACCCATAGAAATAAATCATCAGGTTGGCATGGGAGACAGTTCTCAAGTCCGCACTCAGCTCTGAATTACTGTCCTTAGTATTCAACAAGGATTTCGTTAGCACCAGTAAGGACAACTGGTGTATATAAAAGAATAGCAGATACTGTCCTGCCAATATGGGGGGTTTATGGTCTACAGAAACTATGAGACAAAGCAATTAAATATGACAAAGAATTATTAATGCAGGGGTCTTTTACCAGAAAACTTCAGCTTGGAGAAGGAATACCTGATTAACCTAAAGAACACGTTCCCAGTGTAATTACCCTTCTGCTATTCTCCCCACCCTTCTTCTTCTGGCTGCCTCTCTGGTACATCTGCAGTCTAGACACTGCTGAGTGAGAATGACCACTTTTGATTTCTATTATTAGTGAACAGGAATTTTCCTCTCAAAACTGAGGGATTCAGTGTGATGTCACAAATGAATGGCTCATCAGAAACAGGATGTACTTCCACTGGAGTATTGGGATGAAACGAGACTTAAAGTAGAACTTGAAGCATGTAGAGGTTTACTAAGGCAACTTCACTTAGGCAGACCGGGAAAGGGAAGGACAACAGAGAGAGGGGCAGCCAGGACAGAACCACCCTACGGAGAACACTGAAAACCGAGCTCTTGGGGGCAGACGTATTAGTGAAAAACTGATGACATCTACCAGTCAAGTCCTTGAGCACCTATCATTCTTATGAGAGTAGGATCTTAGGGCAGCTATAAATAAGTCAACATGGGGCTACTTCATGGATCTGAGAGTTGTCGTGGGAATCCAGCCCGCACCACTGAAAAGGAGGGGGCAAAGGTAGCAAAGGAAAACCTTTTGGGAATGGATGACTACTACAGAGGACACTCAAGGGGAAAAAGGTCAATTCTAGGTCCCAAGCCTCACTTTGTAAAACTGTTAAAACCAGTGGTTTCCAAACTGTGATCCTTGGATCACAAGGATTCTATGAAGGCACCTCAGAGGCGATGAGGTGGTTAGAGGTGGCTTTATGGGGAGGAAGGCTGCATATCATTCAAGACCCTCTTCTCCCTCCCACTAGGCCATGGATGCTTTTACCATCCACACTTACTGGGTTTTAAGTAAGATTTATTTAAGCACAACAGTTACATTTCCCATAAAAGAAAGGCTCACTGATCTATAAGCCCTTCAAAACTCGAACCGCGCCTCCTTTCGTTGCAATCCCACCTTCGGTCTGACTCATTGTAGACCATGAATGGATTCTGACAGTCCTGACGGAGGCTTGCGAAGCTTAACAGCAGTAGGGTTGGGAATCATCAGTCCTCTGCCCTCCAGAACCTGTGCTCCAGACCTGTGCTGTCCAGCAGAACAGCTACTAGCCACATGTGGCTACTTAAACTTACACTAATCAAAATAAATAAATTAATTCATGAGTAGCAACCATATTAGACAGTGCATCTATTGAACATTTCTATCATTTTAGAAATTTCTATTGGACAGTGTCACTCTGGATCTGTTTTAATGGCTGCTATCTGTGTAAAAATATTAGAGTCAATAACTTGCTGTTCAGTCATATTAAATATCGAGAGATTTCAGGGAATAATTTAGATGTCTGATACCTTCTATAAGAAGAGAAATACTAAATCATCCCTTCAAATTGGCTATGTCAATATAAAAATGATAAACTCACTTAAGTCTATGAATTAAGAAAGGAAAAAAAACTCGAAAATTCCCCCATGGAAGGCATTTCATCCCTATACCATCTATTGTAATGGCCTGTTTGCCTTCCCACTCCCCTGGACTTTCCTCCCTGGCAGGAACTGTACCCTATTCATCCCTGTCTCAGCACCCAGCAAATTACCTGCCTCCTGGTAGGCTCTCAGTAAATATTCACTGAATCCAAATGAATTACAAGTAGGGATTGAACACCGAAGAACAAGTCTCCCTTACCATGTCTGAAGTTACAAGAAGTGAAAGGCACAATGGATTCTTTTTACAAAGTGGACTTTGTTGTGGAAGGCCAATGATTGCCACGGACTGCTATAACCTTACACGGTGTCAACCTCTCTCGCTTCCGTTTCCCCGTCCACAGCACGAGGGGTAACGACAGGGCTGTGCCCACAAGGTTACTGTACACACATGGAGCTGTTATATGTCCCATGCTAACGGCTATTACTGAATAACATGACTGCAGCCCAAGGAGGTCCTTGGAGACCCCGGCAGTGGGAGGGCAGTGCTGGTCCGGTGTCGGTGTCACTCACTCACCGTAGCGGCTACGTTGATGTTGTACTGGTTGTCGCTCAAGAGTGGCTGCACAGCCAGGGTCGTGTTGCAGTGCAGATCATGCAGGGACGTGGCCGCCGCTTCCAGCAGGAAGGCTCCAAAGTAGAAGACGAACACTGTAAAATGGTACGCAAAATCCTGAAAGAGGAGGGAAGAGAGGCGTTTACCATGGAAACCAACAACATATATTTTTTCGGTTCCTTATTTCAAATGATGAAGTTGAGGTTCTGGAAGATTAGAGCATTTAATCAAACTTGAACTACATTAGCTATTTCTTTTGGCTGTTTTAGCAATGCCAAGCTATTAGATTCCAAATGAAAACCAACTGGCCCAATGTAATCGGTGTGGTGGCAAACCTTCTGTATACTGAGTTTTATAATGAAGCATATAATTTAATTTACATTAAGGTGCCACCGAGATCATTACTAATGAACACAATATAAGAAGGAATAACATATGCCATCCTTAAATTTAAGTAAAGTAGCATTTAAGTTATATATTATTATAGTTATTATACAATAGCTATATTACTGTAGTATATTATAAGTTACATAATAATATATATGTGCATTTTATACTTATTTTATTTTTCAGCAATCATTATTTTTATCCATTAGATTGTCACACCATACATTGAAAGATACAGAAGACCTATAAAGTCATAGAATTCAATAACATATCCCCAAACATTCTAAAAAAACAATAATAAATTCATGTATTTTATAAAAGGTATAAGGAATGTTCATGCAAAACTCAACTGTTAGGCTATTTCATACCTAACAGCTGGTATTAAGGTAAAGCATAACTCTACTAAAATTGACATCATCTTACCTGAATTAATATCCCATCAACACACTGATCTGCA
Organism: Micronycteris hirsuta; assembly: GCA_004026765.1. NCBI lineage: Eukaryota > Metazoa > Chordata > Mammalia > Chiroptera > Phyllostomidae > Micronycteris > Micronycteris hirsuta. The sequence continues at coordinate 106,928 of PVJI01002062.1, forward strand.
GTTTTGTTAACAGTTCCCACACACTCGGTACTTCACATTCATTATCATTCATCCTTACAACCACCATTTATTATCCCCATTTTACACATAAGAAATATCTTCTTTGTAATTTTCTTTTAGTTGAGTGTCTCAAAGCCACACAAAGATGAACTTTGGAAGGGAGAACTCAGACCCACACAGGTCTCTCTGGTTCCAGAGTCCACTTTTTTAATCATATACTGTATTTTTATTTCACCATTTATACCAACACTAAAAATCTTGGGAAAAAATACAAATATCATTTACCAAGCATGTTAATTTAATCTCATAATCAGTGCAAGCTAGAAGCTATAAATATTGTAGTTAATACCCATTACAAATACTTCTAGAAAATTAATTCTTTATCAAAATGCCCTCTTGTTTCCTTCATGAATAGTATACAGGCAACAATAAACCATTAGCACCAGGGGAAACAATTATTTTTTTCAACAATTAAATCTAACAATTTCAGAATGGAGCAATTCAAAATTGTCACCATCTGGTGACAACACTATGATACACACGGCTCAAAAATCTTTCTGGCTAGGAGTGCACGAGATATATTCCAGAACCTATCGAAAGCAACTAGGTGGTCAAAAATGCAGAGTATGCAGAAAATCTCAAAGAAAAGAAAAAAGGAGTCATTTCCAAACATGGCAAGCATTTAGGCAAACTACTTAAGGCCAGAGTTGGCTCTTTGAAAGCATGCCTATCGAGCAATGGAACAGAACAGAGAGCCCAGGAATAAACCATGCCTGTATGAGCAACTGATATCTGACAACGGTGGCAAGAGCATACAATGGAGTGAAGACAGTCTCCAATAAATAGTATTGGGAAAACTAGGTACATGCAAAAAAAAATAAAAAGAAAGAAAGAAAGAAAATAGACCAACTTACACCATACACAAAAATGAACTCAAAATGGATAAAAGACTTAAATGTAAGTCATGAACCATAAAAATCCTGGAAGAAAACATAGGGAGTAAAATCTCAGATATTCAATATAGAAATGTTTTTGATGATTTATCTCCTAAGGCACTGAAAACAAAGCAGAAAATAAACAAATGGAACTACATCAAATTTGAAAGTTTTTGTACAGCTAAAGAAACCATCAGCAAGATGAATACGGAACCCAATGTATGGGAGAACATTTTCGTCAATGACACATCTGACAAGGGTGTAATCTCTAAAACATACAAAGAACTAATACAACTCAACACCAGGAAGACAAACGAATCCAATAAAGAAATGGGCAAAAGGCCTGAATAGATGCTTCTCCAAAGAGGACATACAGAGGACTCGTAGACTTGTGAAAAAATGTTCAACATCATTAATCATCAGAGAAATGCAAGTTAAAACCTTAATGAGATATCACCTCATACCTGCCATAATTGCTACCATCAATAAATCAACAGACAACAAGTATTGGCCTGGATATGGAGAAAAGGAAACCCTAGTGCATTGTTGGTAGGAATGCAGATTGGTGCAGCCACTGTGGAAAACAATATGGAGTACCCTTAAAAAATTAAAAATGGTACTCTGTTTTGACCCAGTCATTCCACCTCTAGGAATATACCCCAAGAATCCTGAAACACCAATACAAAAAATATACGCATCCCCATGATTATAGTAACGCTACTTACAGTAGTCAAGATTTGGCAACAGCTTAAGTGCCCATCAGTGGATGAGTGGATAAGAAAGCTGTGGTACAGTTATAGAATGAAATACTACACAGCTGTAAAACTGAAGAACCTCTCACATTTTGCAACAATATCGATGAACCTGGAGAAAATTATGAGAAGTGAAGTAAGCCAGTCAGGGTGGAATGTGATGAACATAGTCAACGAAGGAACAAGATAATAACAGAAGCTCAGATCCATAGAACAGATGACAGCTGCAGGAAAGGAGGGGGTGGGACGAGATGAGACGGTAAAGGGATTAACCAGAGAACATCTGTGCACAACCCATGGACAGAGACAACAATGTGGGGGTTGACTTGGAGTGGGGAGAGGGTGAAACTGGGGAAGGAGAAAGGGAGAAAAGTGGGACAACTATGTAACAGCTTAAACAATAATAAAAAAAAGAAAGAAAAAAAAAGAAAGCATGCCTACCATATCGTGAGCCTGTGCAGTGACAAGCACTGTGCTGTGTGCTGCCATTACCACTTTCCCCTCTGTAAGAGTGGACTAGTCCAGCTAAAAAGGAAAACAAACCCACAGGATGAACTTCGCAGGTGACATGTGGAACAGACTGGTAGGTTTTTCTAATTTCATCAGAAACCTACTGTATCAAAAAGCATATGGATGACTGTTTTTAATACCGACGGTAAGACTCAATATAAACAAAAAGGAAAAAGATGGTATGGACATATATCTAATGAAACCAGAAGTGTTATTGGAAAAATATTCAATATTCAAACATCGATGAAGAATGTGCTTTAGACGTTTAGAAAGAAGGATCCTGGAGACTCGTGACTTCTCTACCAATTAACCCTTCAGTTGCTGGGCTATGAGGAGGTCCAGGAAGGCCCCAGAGGGAGGGCCAGGGTGATGGAGGCCACAGCCCTTGGGAAGAGGCAGGAGGCTGGGGCAGTGACCGCATAGTGACGAGCACCGAAGCATCAGTCGGGCTACACTGGTGCCTCCTGTAAGTATCATTTTTGAGCCTGATCCTAAAACAGCCTGCTGGTGCTCACCAATATTAGGGACTGACAGACCCATTCATACATATTATAGGAAAGCCAGGCATTTAGAAAGAGGAGGTTAAGCATCTACCTGTAACTTAAATACAGATCTTTGATTTTCATTATTTGACCAATTACTGCAACTATTTTGTCATCATTAATGAGAAATCATGGCAAAAAGGCAAGAGCACACTGTATCGGCAACCTAAGATACAGAAGGACTTTCAAGGACTCCTACTGCCAGCCTCGGCGTGTCTCAGGAATGATGGTGATTACTGACTACTTCCTATGAATCAGACACAAAGCTGAGCACTGTACAATACATTAATTTCATTATTCCTTAACAGCATCTGGTGAGGTAGTTATAATTATTATCATTTTACAGAGGAAGAACTAGAAATTCATAGAGTTTCACTATTTTGCTTGAGACTACACACTTATCAAGCAAACCAGATCTAACCTTGAAGTCTGTGCAGTAACCTCTGCATCACCTTCCCCTTAGCTTTACACCCGCTCTTTGCCCCTGGCTGGATTCATGCAGGCAGCCACATGCACCAGACGTGACTGCTGAAAACATTTGGGAAGACTCTTTATGCTCTATCAATAAGACACGAACAAATAATATTCCTCTAATAGCTGTTCTGAGGTTGCTGAGTAAAATGCTACCATACTTGAAAGAGATATATATATAAAACCTGACTATAGGCCTGACTTAAGTTTCTAAACACCAATGTGTGGTTGAAACCAAAGGGGCATTGGTCATGAACTTGGTTAGAGTGCTCTGCACCATGGATTGGAACTCGCGCTCCACAAGGCCACTCTGAGACAGACCCAGAGAATGAATAATCGCAAGCCTGTTACATGGGAAAAGGGACATAACTTGATACAACTGAATGACGTCATAATTTTAAGAATTGCGCTGGCTGCAGATTCATTTCTTAAAACTTACCAATTCTTGATAACTTAGAACAGCAATTGAAAATGCAGGCAATGCCTCATTTTACTGTGCTTCTAGGGTATTGTGTGTTTTACAAATTGAAGATTGTGGCAATCCCGAGTCGATTGAGTATTTTGGCACTGTTTTCCAGCAGCATTTGCTCACTTTTCATCTCTCTCTCACATTTTGGTAATTCTTGCAATAGTTCAAACATTTCCATTATTTTTATATTTGTTCTGGTGATTTGTCACTAGTGTTTTTTGATGCTACTATTGTAATAGTTTCAGGGTGTCTTAAACTGCACCCACATAAGATGGTAGACTTAATAGCTATTGTGTGTTCTGCTCCAGCTATTCCCATCTCTCTTCTTATCCTTTGGCCTCCCTTTTCCCTGAGACACAACAATATTGAAATTAAGGTAAATTAAAAACCCTAGCATTTTATAGCAATACAGTATTTTTAATTAAGACATGTGCATTCTTTTCTTAGATATAATGCTACTTCACACTTAATAGACTAGAGTAGAGTGTAAACATAACTTTTGCGTGCACTGGGGAACCGAAAAATGTATGTGACCCACTTTACTGTGATATTCACTGTATTGTGGTTGTCTGGAACTAAACCCACAATATCTCCGAGGTGTGCCTGTAATATAAAACATTCCTTTTCTTTTCTAAATATTTGGGGAGTAGAATACATAGCCGCCTGTTTTCTGAAAAGAATATATGTGTTTAATATTGGAAACAGAAAGCAATGGAAAATATCAAGATATATAAGGTCTGTCCAGAAAAAGTCCAGCCACTGTTAATATACGAGAACGGTTTGTGCGACATTGATGTAACCCGACAGCCAAGGAGAGTGACTGGAATGCACATGTGTGAACAATGACGACTTCACTGTACTCATTAGTGGGGGTGGTAGATGCCGTTGAGTGAGCATGTGTACTGTGTGGCCGTCACATTCAAAATAACTGAACAAGTAGAGCAATGGATCTGCATCACATTTTACATTAAGCTTGAACATTCCTCTGTGGAAACTATTTGGATGATTCAGAAGGCCACAGCTACTGGTGATTGGCAGCTTCATCATGACAATGTACCTGCTCATGTATCACGTCTTGGGCAGAGTTTTTTTGTGAAACATCAAATCACTCAGCCCCCCAACAGCCCAGAGTTGGTGCCCTGTGACTTCTGGCTTTTCCCAAAACTAAAATCATCACCTTTGAAAGGGAAGAGATTTCAGATCCTCGATGAAATTCAGGAAAATATGACAGGGCAGCTGATGGCAATTGGGAGAACTGTGTGAGGTCCCAAGGTGCCTACTTTGAAGGGGAATGAGGTATCATTGTCCTGTGTATGATGTTTCTTGTATCTTGTATCTTCTTCAAGAAATGTCTCTATTTTTCATATAACATCACTGGACACCTTCTGGACAGACCTTGCATGTCACAGGATCCATCAATGAAGGCATTTGTTCAATAGTTCAATAACTATAATGCAATTCATTTGTTGTATGAACTAAGACAGTCTTTGAGTAAAGGTCATCCAACTCATAAAAGAGTAAGAGAAAGATTGCTCAGCTCTCTCAACATGGGGATCTCACAAATGGGGATCCTGCTGCCCAGAAAGGTGGCAAAGCAGACACTGTGATCTGACCTCATCTCTCCCAACAGAAGCAACAGACAGAATGAAGATCAGGCATTTCAGGACAGAATGAGATAGTTATAAATTTCCCACATTTTCCTAAAAAAGACTTAAAAATCCCTTACCAAGAAGTTCCAGTTGGCGTCGATCTGAGTCACCATGCCAGAGAGGAACACCCCCAGGAAGAGGAGGGAAAGGGTAAAAGCTGTCACAGACACGAACATGACCCATCCTTGGAGCAGAGGTAGAGGAACGTTGGAGGAGGCAACCAAAATCCAGACGAGTCCCCCGAACAGCTAAGGGTAAGAAGAAAAACGGCAGTAAGTTTGTGCAGCAGAACGGAACGTGTGAGTATCAGACCCCTGCACAGGTTCCCGTGGCCCCAGCACCCCTTGTTCTTCATCATGATGTGAGCTGCCTTCCTCCCTCAGGTGTCAGCCTGCGGCTTTTACTTGCAAGCCTCACCCGGCTCGACACACCTGTTTCTGCACCTACCTTCAGGCCAACTCTTGTCCTCAGCCCGTGAACAGGTCCAGTATTCTTTCATCATCTAAAAATATTTTCCTATATTTTCCTCTGACCTTGCTGCCTCCCTACCTACCGCCCTCTCTAAGCGTTTTCCCTCTCAGTTAACCATTGTTACAAATTCACCTCTGCTTGGTCTCCACCTCTTGTAGGTGTTACTCTTCAAACCACTGCAGTGGCTTCTGCTCTCACCACGCCTCAATGTTTACTAGCGAAGATCAGCCATCGCTTTCTAGCTTGTCGCTTCCAACGGCCATGTTTCAGTCCTGATCATGACCTAGCTGTACATGTGAAATTGCTGCCCACATAGAATAAAAGTTTCAGCTGTTGTATATCGTAGTAGCCAATAAAATCTATCATCATTCACTGATTCTCTTCTATGTACAGGGCATGGAAGTAGGTACTTTAGATATTCATAGATCTAATTCAGTACATACCTACTGCCTGTCAGGCACTGTGCCAGCTTCTAGGAATAAAATGGTGATGAAAATGCTGCTTCATGCATGTCCTAATTGGGCACATACCGAGTGTTGCAGGCTCACACAATGAGGGATCTGAATCCTGATTTGGGAAGTCAGAAAATACTCTCGGGAAGCAACAACCCAGAGGGCAGGGCTGGGGGGAGGGGCAGCGTGAGGAGAAGGCTGTTGCAGGGCAGGAGCTGGGGCTGGAGATGACCGGGTGGGAGCTGAGAGAGAGCCTGGCAGAGCTGGAAACTGAGCTGAAGGTCCTGAAGGTCAGGTCAAGGAGTGAACTTCACTGAAGGGCAACGGGGAGGCCACAGGTCATCTTGGGCCACCTAACACGCCCAGGTGTGCATTGAGAAGTTTCTCTCTGGCTAGAGTGTGACATGACTGGAGAGGAAAGGATGGAACTGGGGACCACAGAGGACATTGTTATAACAACTGAGTATAAACTAGACTCAGGGCGCTGAGCACAGAGAGACGTGAATAGATTAGACAGAAATTTAAATAGTAGACAGGATGGTAGCTCGTGACTGATCCCGATGTGGGGCGTGACAGCAAAAGGCAGGGAAAACACCCAGATTTATGACTTGGGCAACGAGGAGTGAGTGAGAGAACGTGGCGGGGGAATGGCTAGGGGTGATGACAGTAAGCGCCACGAAACTAACAACGGCGGTCCCCACCACTAAGGTCAGGGAGGCGCGCCTTTGCGTGGTGCGTGGGCCCTTTCTTTATGATCTAACCTGCCTTTTGCATCCTTGTTTCCTGCCACTAAGTGTCTCACATAAAGCTCTTTTGTGTCTGAGTGGCCTGACGTATGCTGGCCAAGCATGCCTCTCCCTCCCCCATGTGTATCTGAGAAACTCCCATTCACAGTTCATCTTGGACAGCCCATGGTCCAAAAAGTCTTTCCCAAGGTCCGCCCCGATGTCAGGAACCCCTCCTCCTCACTGTGGGTAGGTCACACTGATGAGAAACACTGTGACTGAATGTTCCTGGCATGTTGCCTTGTGTGTCTCTGCACCCGAAGCCATCGATTAAACTGCATGCTAATCCTTTCCTAACTATCTGTCAGGCACTGTGCTGGACTTGGAAACACAGAAACCTAGGCTACGTACCTGTCCTGAAGGCACCTACAGGCGAGTGGGAATCAACCCCACCCCCTCTGCTGGTCCCCCCTTCCACACACAGGTGATATCACAGAAGCGTGTATATCTGGCACACAGAAGGCTGTCACATACATGCTTAGTGAGCAAATAACTCGTAGGGCCCATGTGAGAACAGTTGGCGCTGCAAGTATTAGAAACCAATAATCACGTGCATCTTGCTTCTTAAGTATCTAGAAAATATCCCAATTGCACAAGCCACTGAAAATTAAAGACACAAGTTTTAATTCGAGTTTCTAAAAAAAAAAACAAAAAAGACCCAGTTATATAATTCATTATTACTTTGAAAAACATCTTGGAAAGCATAATAAATTATCACTTGAGCAATGAAAACTAAAGCACCAACCTAATAAATTTATAATTGTGGTGGTATATCTCAAGTCCTAATTTCAAATCAAACATTAACAATCAACCCAGAAAGTTTTATGAAATAAATCTAAGTCATGAATATTTATGCATATTAAAAAATGTAACCACTATATTATTAGAAGGTCTGAAAAAAATAGTGATCCTGATAAAATATTGTCTACGCTTTCATACTGTTTAAGAAATATTTGATGGTGATAAGGTCTTCAAATTCTTTTTTTTTTTCTTGGCCTCTTCTTCCTGATAGCCTTTTCTTCCACTACAAATAACCTATATTCCTCTAAATACTGTTTAAGAAATAGGCATCATTATTAACTATCTATTAACATGAGATCATTTATTGTGAAGGTATGAGTATCAAGGGTAATAAAAAACAATGGGCCATTGTTTATTAGGGGCAGGCAGACTCAAATAGATAACATAATTATATGATATAGGAACTGTGATAAGCTGACACCTCTGAAGAACAGGGTATGTGATCTCTTGGAATGAAACAAAATATGTCATAAGCCTGGACTGGACCTCAAACGGGCCAGCCTCAAATCTACTGCCAGGCACTATGGAAGGATACTCCAGAAAAGAAGAAAAAAAAGAAAAGAAAGAAAAAAAAAAGGCCAGCCTCCGTCTCCAGGAGCTCTAAATAAGAGAGACATAGACACCACCGAATCCGATGCAGGAGCAGATTGCGGAGAGTGCTATAAAAAGAGCTCAGCACCGTGTGCTCGGGGAGGGGGGAGGCCTGGAGGGAGAGGGAACATCCAGGGAGGAGTCTGGGCAGCAGGCAGAGGAGGCGGGGCTGGAAGCAGGCCTTCAAGCAGACCCGGGCTTTCACAGGGGATGCTAGAGTGATGTAGTGGACCTTAACTGTTCTTGCTGTACTCAAAATGACAGCCTTTTCAGCACCTCAAAGGCCTGGAAAGGAAGCTCAGGGTTTCTGTGAACAGAGAGCAGATTCCCTTCCCCGTCTGTTGATGGGGCAGATAGGGAGGAAGGCAGAGGAACAAACTACATCCCTAGCTCAGAGAGCCTGGGAAATCAGATTTAAGTCCTGCTCGCCCCGGTAGCTTTGGAAGCTGGGGAGTGGGCCAGAGGACATAATGAAGCCTGCTTTGCTGTAACTCTGCCACATTGGTGTCACTAGGGCCTCAACACAATTACTGTATTTTTCGGACTATAAGATGCATTGGACCATAAGACACACCTAGGTTTTAGAAGAGGAAAATAGGAAAAAAAATTTTGAAGCAAAAAATGTGGTAAAATATTTAATACCATAAATAACATAATATTTCACCAATGTAAATGTAAACAGCCAGGTAAGCTACATTTGGACTATAAGATGCACCCCTCTTTCCTCCCAAATTTGGTGGGGCGGGGAAGTGCGACTTATAAGTCTGTAAAATACGGTATTCCTTCCCTACCTCATGATTTCCTTTGGCCAAAAGCTACATTTTCTCCCCAGCTTCCCCATCTGGCTCCAACTTTACAAATTCTTTGACTACCATTACCAATACTCAGTATATTCTCTTGATCTAATTCTGGGCATTGTTGAGCTCGGAGTGTTACCAAATACACTGCCACTACCAGTAGCCTGTGAAGCAGATGTGACGATGGAGGGAGCCTTGTTTTTGGAGACCAACAGCGGAGCACGAATGTGGTTAAAATCCGAGGGACAGCAGCTGAGAAGATGTCATAGCAACTGCAGGGAAAACACACTGTGAAGGGCAGGAGGAAATCCATGGCTGCCAGGCGCTTCTTGTCTGGGATCTAAACCTACATTTTGATTTTTTGTCTATCACAGCCTTCCGTTGCTCTCTGGCGTCCAAAAATGTCTGATTATGTTAAATTTCCAAATGTAGCACATTTTTCAAAACTTGTTTTTTCCAGTGTTACTGGGATATAGCGGACACCCGGCAGTCAAGGTACGTTTAAAGGGCAAAGCCTAATGACTTGACTTGCACACACTGTGACATGATTAGCACAGCAAGTTTAGTTAACATCCACCAGCTCACACCAAATGTATCGCATTTTGCAATTTCTCTCGGGCCCCAAGTCAGGGCCCAGGACACTGCTCCTCCAGCTCTAAAAAAAGACAACGGACCGCCTGGTAATGCAAAAGCAAACATTTCCCAGCAGCAGCTTCCGGCCCTCCCTGTGACGGTCCCCCCACCCTCCGAGCTCCATTTCCTGTGTCCCTGGCACACACCTTAAGTGCTCCGATACATCCCGAGTTACAGTTATGACGTCGCTACACATCCCTACAATAACCGCCTCCTCTGTGGCTGACCATAAACTTCGCACTTTCGTTTGGCCCCTGCAGGCCACAGGGGTGCGGCTTGGTTGAAGCCTTCCCACAAGAAAATCGTGGAAGTGCCCATCCATGCCTCCCACCGAATTGGGCCCTCGGAGTTGGAGCTAAAACGTGCTTTCACTAGAAACCGTGCGCTGGTAAAAACCCAGGACCCCAAGGGAAAGCACAGCGTCGAAGAAACAGCAACTCCTGTAATTCTGGCTGCAGGGACAGCAGACTTCTTCACTTGTCCCCTATTTGGATGGCAGTCTTATGTCCCCAAAGGATTCTCTTTGCAAATTCCCTTTTTCTTTTCAAATATCATTTATTTCCTAATAGCCTGCTTATAAATATGCCCTACGACGTCTTAGCCAATAATTCCCAAACCCATCTGACACCGTCCTAACGTACCCTTATTATTCACTAAGGAAACAGGCCGATTCCAACTCGGACCCCGTTCCAGTCACTGTTGGGAAGGGGAACAGGAGAAGGAGAGTGAATGTGCAGGTGTAAAGGAAAAATGCTTCATTATTTAGAACTTCCTGTACATAACCCACAGCCCTCTCTTTCCAATTCTCATCCTATTTACATATTAGGTATTTCATTACTTCTAGCAGTGAAAATCAACAAACCAGCAAGCTCAGAGGAAAGAAATATTATCTCCCAGTCCAGCTTTGAGGGTTAGTTTGAATAAGAGGGTGGAGCTAATGAAGATAATAAAAATTTTAGCTAGTATTTGTTGAGCTCTTATGTTCCAAGCACTATTCTAAGTGTGTTATTTGTACCAATCTACTCCTCACAAAATCTGGGAATATTACTATTCCCATTTTACAGACAAGTTGATGGAGGTAGAGAGCCATGAATAACTTGCCCTAAATTACACAGTTTATAAATGTTAGACCTGGGATTTGAACCGGGCGATTGGCTCCTAGAGCTAACGGTCGTAATAGTATGTTATTCTGCCCCCCTTCAAAGTTTAGTGTTTATTCCAGAGCAAGGTTTTTACTCTTTTGCCACAGATTGGCTTGGTGGGAGCAGAGAGAGAAGGCTGATTCCCTGGATTGATATCAAATTGGGTAGGTAAGTACATAATCATGTTTCTGAGGACACAGTCCCCAACTTCCACCAGAATCACAAAGGAATCTGTGCTCCCCCTGCCAAAGTTCAGAATACGTTATTGACGTGATGACCCCTCCTATTTTAATGGGTGCTTATTTATTGGGTACCTGTAAATGAAACAACATGGTTAAGGAACTAATATGTCCAGCAATTGATCCCCCAGGAAAGAGTTCACCTACAATGACCTCCACTTAAAGCACAATTTGCATTTCAGCAGATTTTTTTTTTATCCTCACCTGAGGATATATTTTTTTAATTGATTTTGGAGAGAGAGGAAGGGGGAGGGAGAGAGAGAGAGAGAGAGAGAGAGAACAGAGACAGAGAGAGAGAAACATCTATCAGTTGCCTCCCGTACACATCCCAACTGAGAATAGAACACACAACCTAGGTATGTGCCCTGACGGGGAATTGAACCTTCAACCCTTTGATGTATGTGATGATGCTCCAACCAACTAAGCCACCTGGCCAGGACTCAACAAAATTTTTTTTTTAAACTGAGGATATACTTTAGTCAACAGACACAACAACTGACAGATGCACTGACAAGGTAGCCCATAAAAGTAAATTCATTCACAACGTGACTACAGTCGGGTGGTAATAGTGCTAGAGAATGCTGCTGCTCTCCAAGCTCACCTTGTCCCCTGCAATGCTCATTTCCATATATATTTTTTTTTTGTGTGTGTGTGTGTGTGTGTATACTCTGGCCTCTGCTTCTTATCCCTTGCACACTGAGTCCATTACACTGGTCATGCTGCCATCGGAATTTTTTGTTGGATAACAGAACTTTACATATTCCAAAAAGATACAAGTCTTTTCTTCCAAAAAGACTTCCCTGCTAGGTGCCATCCCTCGGTGCTGCCATGGTGAAGGATGCACGTATCCTCCACGCTTACAGCAACTGGTTTGAAACCTGGGTACACAGGTGTGTTTCACCCACTGGACTGTGACACCAGAGTGGGCGACCTTGCCTTAAACAGCTCCGAATGCTTGGAACTCAGGACAGGGTCTTTGCTATCGAAGATGCTCAACTGCATTCTTCTCAAAATGAATGGGAACCACCAATGTGTGTAATGAATGGTTCTAGAAGAAAATGCTCCAGAAGTGCAGGTTGGGATGCGAGGAACAGGCTGCTGTCTGCACCCTAGCTCACCTCCTGGTACATGGTGGGTGTTCAAAAATGGGCAAGAATCTCGTGAAGCAGGAACTTGTACTTCTCAATTTTTGAGTTATTATTGGCAACGCCTACCACCCAGTACAAGATCTCAGAAGACTAGAGTGGAAAATTATGGAGAAGTTGGCACCTTTTGCTAGTCTAGCTCATGACACCTCATTTTCAACCTTCTTCGAGCCCCAAATTTGTTCAAGTTACCTAGTCTACTGCAGTTGCCATGGAAACTTTTGACCGAGGTAGTGTTTATCTTGTGTCTCACCACCCCCACAACTCATACCCCTCCTGCTCTCCCCATCGATCCCCATTGTTCCTCCACCACAGTCTTATTCAAACTGGACATGGACTGGTCCTAGCACAGGTCTCAATGAGAAGTACAAGTTGGCAAGGTTTTTTTTTTAAATCAGGGAAAGAAAAACAATGCAAGTTTTGGGAAGCAAAGAGAGATGGCAATAGAAGAGGCCTAGACACAAACTACCCTAATGCAAAAGAAGTGACAGCTTTAGAAATATGTTTGAGGATGCTATAAAGAATTAAACTTTCTTCCTCCTCCTGTGACCCAAACTTCCATTTCGGTTTCTCCAATAGCTGATGTTCACGTTGAAATGCAAAGCACATATTACAGGGGAGAAATATGCTCAGGCCCCTTTTTGTTCTTGTTTATAATGTTCCTTGATTTTTAAAATCTTCCTTTTCATGTTTGTAGGTCACCGGTCAGCCCATAAACTGAAAATGCCCATGCATGCCAGGGCCCCGACATCAGCAAGAACTGTGCAAATCTGCCTCTTTTCTTCCGTTTTATCTCCCTCCTTCCTGAAAACTACTACACAAAAGTTAAGAATGTCATATATGGCAGCTATGAAAGGACATGGCCCTTTTCACACAGAACAGGACACAGGAAATCAGGTGAAACTACCAACTCCTGGAGAAGGATCATGACATTTTAAGAGTTAGGCAGGACTTAAGAAGGCTGCCTTTCTCCACTCCAGCCAGTTTCTGAAGGGTCCTCCCACACACTGCGCAGTCTGCCCTGCAGAACAGTCGAAGGGCGGCTGTTGAGTACTGCAGGTACGCGATATTGGGCGCACCAGCCTGGTTCTCATCCTGGACCACTGCAGTCTGTCTCTTCTATTTGTCCACATCAGTGCAGATATGCCATGTCCATGGCTCCTAGCACCAGGTGCCACGTTTCTATCGAGTTCTGCAGAACAAATCTCCACTCCTTGATCTTTTACTTGGGAGCTCAAGGTCAAGGTTTTCAGCAACTTGGTTTAAAGTTTTCCATACTTCCGTTCTTTGTATTTCTTACTGGGCTGCCAGTCGGGGCCAGTGACTGCTGAACATAATCACTGCCAGGGGCATGGGTTTATTTGCTCTTCTGAAGTGTTAAAGACTCTGCTTCACAGGGAAGAAGATTTGTAACTCAGGGGCAAAGGGAAACTCTGACTCCCAGCATCGGAACCCTTGCAGGGAGGGGACGTACCTGTGGCCAGCCCCTCTTCACCACGGCTAACACACAACTTCCCTCTGCAACCAAAAATCGATTTTCTGGGCTAGAAGAGAAATCTCCATGGATCTGAACATTCGTGTGTTAGTCCAATGAACATCAAAGCTTTGGGTTGACAATAACCTGAAACCCCTTCCATTAACTCACCTGCATGAATGCACGGGCCTGCTCCACAGTGCCCCCTCCCCATTCTCCCTTCATTAGCATTTGCTTTTCTGGCATATTTCTTCTGAGTTACAGTTTATATTTCAGTTGGGCATAGTCTCATTTCAGGACATGTCATACTTTTTTTTTAACTTTTCTTTTTTTTTTAATTATATTTTTTCCGTGGCCATTTATCTCCGTTACATTCCTCTCGCCTCGCGATCACCACACTGCTGCCCATGTCCATGAGTCCTTTTTCCTTTTTGCTCAATAAACTTCACATACTTGCTAGACCTCCCGAGCCCCCGATCTCTCTCTTCTCTGCTCTTCCCTTCGTCCTGCTTCTGGGTCTCACCATCCCTCGTCCAAACCACCGCAATAAGCCCCTTAACTGATCCTACTGCCTTCAGTCTGTTTGGTAACCAAACCTCATCTCTCACAGGTTTCTAAAACACAAGTCCGATCGCATTTATCCCTGTCCCTCAGCAGCTCCCCATACAGACAGAGTACATTCTGCGCCTTTGGCCTATCATTTCGCAGCAAATCGCAATCTGAACCTTCTCTGCTTTTTCCTTCTTTTTCTGCCGCCTTCCCACAAGTCATGTAGAAACAAACAGAAAACCCTAACCATTGCCAGAATCTTCATGCCATGGCCCTTCTTATCTCTGGACTTTGCTCATGTCCACATTTCTCCCTGGAATTCTTTCCCGCTGTTTTCTGTCTAATGAACATCTTCACTTCATTTAAGACTAAGTCAGATGTCATCATTCAATGAAAGCTGCCTGCGCTGGCGTCCCCAGTGGCCAGATGTACCCTACCCTGTTTTCCAATAGTGCTTTTCATAACCTAATTTTTATCGCTTCGACCACAGCACTGTAATTCTTTCTCGACTTTATACTTCACTGTACAGGAATGTCTTTCATGGGCAAGAGCTATGTTAATGATCCTATTCCCTGGGCATAAAATAAAGCCTGATACATACCAGATTCTTAATTATTTGTTGAATAAATAAAAAGTACTCTGGCATCCAAAACACTACAGTTAGAAGCATGTGAATAAGAGTCCTGAAATATCTCTGATAAAGAGAATGTTAATGAATATCTCAGGGAATGTAAACGGTTTTCTAAACATTGAAACTGTGAAACACTGAATTCAATAATGACCTTTGTTCTTTTCCGTGTTTAATTCTGTTATGTCGGACCTTTCTCATGCATTACACAAGATAAGCTCATTGAGGACAGGGACCCAAAATATCTGGCCAGGAAAATGCTGGAGCCGTAGTTCACTTTCCATGCTTACATTTCTCTTCCCTGAACGGTAGCTGTTTCTGCACAGATCCTCTCAACCAGGTTACAAGCTCTTTGATGTGAGGAAGGTAGTCCCAACACATTTGTTCCCGGAACACTGCCTCTCGCACAGTAGTTACTCAATAAATATCTGATGAGCGACTTAGAAAACATTAATTCAGAAAACACTGAGAGATTTAAAGATAACTTTTCAAAGTGATTTTCCTCATTCTAAACTAAAAGGCCTCACTTTACAAAACCAACTCAGCAGTAAACTCGTCGTGGCAAGCATGCACTGGTAAACATAGCTAAATACAAAAACGAGGGGCCGACAACTGTGGCCCCTGGGTGGGGAGCACACACCTGCCACCCCATGCCTGTGAGGCTGCGTCTTTTCTGCCTATCGGGCTAGTACCCTGAGTGGCTTCACTTGGTGATGTCAGGCAGGCACTATTTTATCTTTTGAAATACCTCCCAATAAATGGCTTCCACCCGAGAGACTGTAAATGGGGCGCAGTAAGGGAGATGGGAATTGAGCTCTTCGAGCAAACTTCTGTGAGAACTGAACTCTAAGACCAGGGTTCCATCAGCTCCGTGAACCCATGACAGGTCAGGCCACCTCTGTCAGATGCTGTTTTCACATGTCAAGTTTTAGACAGCAGCAGGACACAAACAGAGAAATTACAAGGACAAATGAATTTGAAAAGAAGGTTAAAATTCAGAAGAAATTTGGAGATACCCAGAAACACGGAAAGAGGCTAACGTTATGGGTCCATAGAAAGGAGATCACCTAAATGTGGCGAATCTCACATTTAATTCACAGCTGGAGGAATTTCTAAAGAGGGGCCATGGGAGATGGAATTGGAAAACTAGAGGGAAATTAAGAAAGCAGGGGCCAAAGGTGCTTCCAAAGTGCTTATCTAGCTCATACCTGTGCATCTGCTCAGGGTGGGCATTCTAGATAGAATGATCTACCTAGAGCCATAGTTTCTTTCCAGTGTGGTCTCCTGTTTCTCTAAAGTCACTAGATCCATTGCACTATTATGGTCCTTTCACTTTTGGGGGGTGTAGTATGGGGCAGGAGAGAGGTTGATATTCAAGGAAAAGGGGTAATGGAGGCCTGAGGCTTAAACCTATCAAGATGTTTGGCCATAGTAAAAAGGAAACTGAAATGGCTTTCGGAAGGGATTTTGTTCTAGCTAGAGAAGGGTCCTCCATGTGTTGAGGGGTAAGAAGCCAGAGGAAAGGAAGAGATAAGAGGAATAAACTGAATACTTGTTTGAGTCTGGGGTCCCTCCTAGGATGAGTGATAGAAATTCTACAAGAGAGAGAGAATTCACACCTACCAGAGAGAGCTGTCCTGTCCACAGAACCCAGAGGAAGGCCTCCCTCAGTGGTTCCCAACCAGGACTGCATGTTAGAACCTTGGGGAGCTTTTAAAAAACCTAGCAGACTCTGGGCGCTCCCCCAGAGAGTCTGATTTAATTAGTCTGGGCTGGCAACAGTATTTTAAAAAGCTGCCCAAGTAATTAAGTACAGCAAGAGATGAGCACTAACCACTGGGCTAGATAAATAAAGAGATATGGGTGTAGGGGAGAGGAAACAGATTAACTCAGTTTCCACTCTGTCCCCTCGGAATTAGGCACTGTTTCTGAAAGTGTCACATGTCCACAGGTGGTTCCTGGGATGGGATTTGACTTGATGACACATGGGTGAGCCCTTTTGCACGCGTACACATATATACTGGGTTGGCCAAAAAGTCCGTTCAGTTTTTTCTGTAAAATAAAAGACATCTTTTTCACTTTCAACAATCACTTTGTTGATTTGGATATTTTGAGTATGTCGGCTCCCTCCCACTATTGGCTTCTAGTCGGTAGAGGCCAGGGGTGTTGCTAAACATCTTTCAGTGCATAAGACAGCCCCACAGCAAAGAATTATTTGGCCAAAACGTCAGTAGCACCAAGAAACTTCGCGAACCACTTTCAACACATCTGATCAGTCACAGCACCTTCTCCATTCACTGCACAAATCTTTTTTTGCATTTCAGCTGTATTTTTACCTTTCCCTGAAATAATAAAGTATAATATGCTAAACATGTTGCATATTTCCTTCCATCTTCAATATTAAAATGGCTGCACAAAAATTCACCAATTTTGATAAGTTTTTAAAATATGTGCACTGATATGACAGCTGTCACAATACAATCTAACAAAATTGTTTCTAATGAAGTTAAAGACAATTGAGCACTACTAGAGCTATCGTGTGGAAAAAACTAAACGAACTTTTTGTCCAGCCCAATAGTTCCATGTATGTATATATGTTTCTTGACATATATACACACATATGTAAATACATAAGTATACAGTTGAATAAATATTAGAAAAATGTAACCAACATATCAAATTTGAAAATTCATATATATTCTTACTTAGGGTGAGGCTAAGGTAGGCACTTAAGTTTACAAAGTGAATCTCTTTAAGTGAACAGTCTGTAAATTCCAGTACAGGCAGCACGTGGATGGGGCAAAAACTTCTGAAAGAAGCAGGCAGACAGCCGGAGTTCGGAGAACGCAGAACTGAAGCGGCCCAGAACCTACACAGTCTCTCTCCCCAGATCCTCGCTGTTCTCAACGCGTCTCCCCGCACAGCAACGGTGTGGGCCAGATGCCATCGCCCCCCCACCCCCCACGCTTCTCACAGGGATGCCTACGCCTCATCCGAAGCCTCTACATGCTTCTGAGCTGGGCTCCGACTCAAACAGCCCTCCTAGCATCGCAGTCACGATCCGATTACTGATGTCACAGCCGGTAACTCACTTATCTCCTTTTTCAGATTCAAATCTGAGCTAAACTTAACTTAGGGTGCCCTAGCCGCCTTAGCATAATAGGGCAGAAAACCAATGCTCACAAGGTGTTCCGGTCCCACAAGCACAAAAGGGAAACCGAAGCGACCCAAATTCAGGTTATGCAAACTCAAAAGGATGGGGTGAGGGGAGAGAGATGAAAAACCCAAACGGAGCAAACAGAACCAGCCCGCGGAGGCGCTGACATTCTCATTCTATTTGTAGTTCTCAGGACATGATGCAACTACGGGTTGCCCAATGGATGTTTGCAAATCTCCCCCTGGCCCACTAGGAGCTCAAAAGCTTCCAACTCCGTCAAGTTCCTCTGGAAAAAAGTTCCAGTCTCCAGCTCAAGCAGGCGTCCCAACAGGCCAGGTGACCTCGCCTTCACTTGGGCGCTCCAAGGTGTGCCGAGATAGGTAAACCAAAGAAGGCGCAAAGGCAGGCCGAGGAAGTTGACAGCCCGGTCTCTACCTTTCCCTCCCCATTCTCACGCCCACTTGATTAGAACCTGCCAAGGGCACCTTACCTACTTCGCTTTCTTTCTGCCCTGCCTCGGGAGCCCTGCTCCTCTCCCCAGTCCAAGGGGCACTCAGAGTGGCAACCGGGGGCAATGCCCAGGTCTTCAGCCTTCCTCCTCTTCCTCCTGTTACCTCCAGCCCGCTTTCCACAGCGTGGTAGCCTCCTGGTCACCAGTCCTCGGCTACACCTTTGCACCACCCAACAAAATGGCAGGTTAGCAACAGGCCAGGCCGAGAGCGCCTGCTCCGGCTCTAGCCAAGCGCGGCCGCTGGCCAAGCCTGCGGGGGTCTCTGATGGCTCCCTCAAACCCAACACTTTTCTCCCAAAGTCCCCAAACCTCCGTCCCGCCGGACCGCCTGCTCGCTCTCTCGGGGCCATTTCTATTGCCAGCGGAGGCGCAGGTGCCAGCGCTAACAGGTGCCAAGCCAGAGGCCCCGGGCGCAGCGCCGCCGCCGCCCAGCTCTCTCTGCCGCGCTGAGCTCCTATGGGACCCCGGGAGGAGCGCAGGGAAAGGCCAAGTTAAAGGGAAGGGAGCTGGGGCGCGCGCAGAGGGAGGCGGCACGGGGGCCGAGGATGCCGCTGCCAGTCCTCGCTTCCCAGGCGCGACCCTCGCCGAGGTTGCCCCACTTACAATCTCCAGGCAGACGAAGGCGCCCGAATAGGTCCGCAGGATGTCGGGGCCGGCTGGCAGGGTGACCCGAGGCGCCGGGAAGGACACGGCGGGGTTCGGGGGCGGTACGACAGGCGCTCCGCCGGCCGACATGCTGCCGCTGCCGCTGCTGCGTCTCCGCGCGCCGCCACCTCCCTCCGCCCGCCTCCGCCTCCCGGGCTCCCCGCCGCGCCGCGGAGCTCCGGTCCCTGCGTTCGGGCGCGCCGCGCGGGAGGGGGCGTGGCTGCACTGGGCCTCGCGGGTCCCGCCCCGTCACGTGGATCCAGGTGAGCGCGCCACCGCCCCAGCGCCCGCGCGGGTCACGTGCACAGGTGGGGCCTCCACCTGGCGGGATCCTACCTGCTCCGCTTTCAGTGTCCACTCTGTGGACCAGCGCCCTGCCTTCCTGGGTCCTCTCAACGCCCAGCCCCACGGCTGTGCTCGTTATTTATTCCTCCTCCTCGTCTCCACCTGTTCTCGTCCCCTTGTCCTCCCCCACTCTCACAGCGCCCCTACTCCACTTTCTTCAATTTAACTGCAAACTGATCTTGTAGCTGTGAGTCAGAAGGTAAAATCCAGGTCACCAGTCACACCTAAAAATTGGAGTGGATCTGCTTTAAGTGGGATTCCAGCGGTAAGTTTCAAACCTCATCAGGACAGTGTGGCGCTTTGGAGTCAGAAGGCTCAGCTCCAACACCTGTTGGCGGCGGATGCGGGGCGGGCGACCTGCTGCTCTGCGCGCCCGCGGGCACTGGGCTCATCGGTGACATGGGGATGCGGGTGATTCCCTGGTGTGGACGCCCGATTACAACGCCGTAACGTGAGAAGAGTTTAGCGTATATTAAATAGCGCTTCTTAAATGATAACTAATATGATGACTGCTAGTTTTTGAATTTTTACACACACGTCACGTTTTCGTCTACGTATGATGTTGCAGAGGTTATATTTTCCATAGAAAACTTTAATCATTAATTTCACTGAAAAGGGATTTTTAAAAGTCTGTATGTGTGACCCCACTGGTGATTGCCAGAGGGGTGGGGGTTGGGGGGCTGGGTGGAAAAGGTGAGGGGATTAAGAAGTACAAATTGGTAGTTACAAAAGAGTCACGGGGTTGTAAATAAAGAACAGCACAGGGAATACAGTTGATAATATTGTAGTAACTATGTGCGGTGCCAGGTGGGCACTGGGAATGCTGTATGAACAGGAACACTTTGTAAAGTATATGATTGTCTGACCACTATGGTATACGCCTGAAATCAATGCAAAGTAACACTGAAAGATAAATAAATACATACATTTACAAAGTCTATGTGTGCTTTGAATTCCCCGTCCCAGTTTATCCCCATTTTAATCTTTGGTTTTAATGCCAACATTTTGTCAGTGAAATAAAAGAGATGAGATTACCATTCCCAAAAGTCAGCTGACGAGGAAACAGCACACACCAGCATACACCTGTCGACCAGGTTAGAAAAATATTAGTTGACTTCAGCAGACATTCTCCAAGTTGAAATACTGATCTTGTCGGTCAGGTTTAGCCTTTGTGGGACTGTTTACTACTATGCACTATTCAGCAGATTTTAGTCATTGTACCTCTTTATTATTTTATAAGCGAAACTCATAGGTGTGGTGGCAGCATCCGGGTGAAAACCGCAAGACAGGGTGTGGGTGAAACCTTTTGAAGCTACACCTTCCTATCTTTTCAACCTCCTAGTCATCGCTTTCTAATATTTAATGTGCGGTATTTATTTAATAGGAAATGTAAAGTTTTCTGAACTGATTTGTTTCCTCAGAAAACCCTCCCTGTGTTCAGACCCCAACTGGTAGGAAATAATCTTTCTGTCTGTTTTATTTTATTTTTTGCTTAACATTTCTCATGAAGCACCCAAAAATGTTGAAAGGACCCTGGCAGGTGTGGCTCAGTTGGCTGGAGTGCTGTCTCAGAAACCGAAAGGTTGCGGGTTCGATTCCTAGCCAGGGCACATGCCGAGGTTGCAGGTTTGGTCCCCCGTTTGGGGCATGTACAGGAAACAACTCACTGATGTTTCTCTCCCAGAGACATTTCTCTTCCTTTCTCTTTCCCTCCTTTACCCTCCCTCTAAAATCAATAAGCATCCCCCTGGATGAGGATAAAAAACAAAAAGTAAAGACTGTTCAAAAGGGAAGACTTCTACAAAAAATTCTTGTTGGAGATGCTCAGTAGCTATAATGCCCCCACCCTAAAATTTTAGTGAATAAACTTCAAATGGCTTTGGAGTTTCTAGAAGCACTAATGACCCAGAAGAGCGTCAATTGTCAATGTTTTAAAAATTGCCACCAAGGAGAAAATTTTTCACTGTGTCCCTTCCAGCATGCTCCTTGCTACAATACCGTGTTTCCCTGATCATCCTCAGCCATCCTGCTTTCCCTCTTCTTTCTGCATCCGCAGTGATGAGTGGAGTGAATATAATTGTCATTAAGCCCCCTTTTATTATTGTAACATATTATTTACTTGTAAACTAATTCCTCCCTGGAGTAGTTTCCCTCTTATGACCATTACCCAAACCTGTTTTCTCTTAATAATACCGCTTGCCTCCTGATAAAGGCCACAGCTCTGGAATCAAGGGAAGAAAAGTACGCATTCCCACTCCGTCTCTTCTTTCATACAATGGACCTTGAGCTCTGAACAGTTCGCCTTTCTGCTCTGTATTAATCCTGTTCCCATGGTTTTTGACCTCCAGCGTGACTCTTACCTTGCTCGCAGACACCCTTTGGACCCCATTTTTCTGAATGTCAATGTTCTTATCCATGACACTAAATTATATTGCCTGGCAACATCTGGATCCACCCTTTTACTTGGGGTTTTGCTGCTGCCATTCCCTTGAACGCTGACCTCCTCTCTGATGACTACATCCTATTCATCTAACTCTCCTTCACTCTCAGCCCAGTGGACTCCAGCCTTTTAGTCTTTCCTTGTTCTGTCATTGGCCCCGTCTGGCTTTTCTGGCTTCCCTATTCATGCTGTGCTGATGGTTTATAGATGTTTGTATTAGTCTTAAGCCTTGCCTCCCATCTCGTACTTTACTATAAACTTACCCATCCTGCCCCATGTATTCTTCAGCTTGGGTTCAACCCACCATCTACATCTGCCCTCTTGGATTCTGCTCTCACATTGTTCAGGGTTGCTGTAAGAATATCATGATCAGGACTCTTGTTTCCACTATTAAATCACATTATCTAACCTCGACTGGACCTTAGGGATTCCCAGGTGTCATTTTCCTCCACCTCCCCTTCCTCCATTTCTTTTCTCTCATATTTCATAGCTTCTTTCATTTTTCCCATTTTTATGCCTGGCATACGTAGACATTATATCCAATGAATGAAAGCAAATCCAAATGATTCCTACCTTCCCTACTTTCTTTTACTTTACAAGACGCTTTAGGACATCGAACCAGTAAGACTCGTTCCATTGAAAACAGGATCATCAACCCAGTTATCCAAAACAAGCATGTGGGCCTTTCTCTTGGCAGCTCCTCTCGTGACACATATTTACTCAGTTATCATGTCTGGCAGTTCTGCCATCTTATTGCCTAGGAAATATCCTTCTCTCCATTCTCACCATTCCACCCTATCTCGGGATACCACCCTTCCCACAACGAATACTCCAGCAGTCTTGTTTCCCTCCGTTGTATTCTCTAGACTGCCATCAGAATGATTTCAAAACACAAAATCGATGACTGTCCCTCTTCTACTTACTGTTCGCTGCTGTTCTCGGGGTCAATTCCAAACACCCTGGAATGCATTCAAGATGTTTCTCTGGTGTAGCTCGCAAGTCCTGTGAACCCATTTACAATTCCAATAACTCCTGCCCCCAGACCTTTACACATTCTCCTCTCTCCAATGGAACCTCCTTTTATCTGCCACTCTTACGTCTGTTTCCTGGATACTTCCTTTGGGTCATAAGGGCGTTTCTGTATGGAAGCTTTTCTCTGGTCATTGAAGAGCGTGTAGGTCCCCCTCCCACCCAATGTGTTTCCATCATCTGATGTGCTTACTCTGCACAGAACATCTATTTTACTAAAATGAAATTGTGTTTTCACTTGTTTCCTATCCCTTCGCTAGTGGTGTGCAGCAGGATATTAAATTGAAAAGTTCAGTGGAGGCACTAAGAGATGATAGATAGCAGATACCGATGTGAGCTGCGAATCAGACCACCAGAAGTTTTAAAGTGGGCTGATTCAGAACAGATCAGATAATCCATAAACCCTTCATTTCTATCAAGAATATGGAAAGCTCAGGAATGAGGGTTTGGAAAGAAGGTGATTTCGGAGAGAGCTGTGCTGGAAATCACACTTTCCTCCCTCCTCCTCCATTCCCTCTCACACACGGCAGGGAGTGCCTGAGATTTGTTCACATTTCATAATAGGAGCTCGAGCAATATCGGCTGGCAGAATAAACTCCACATTTACATTTCTCTGCTGTATCGCACTAATCTCCTCCTTTCTTCCTGTTTCATAAGAAGTGTTTCTTTCCTTATCCAGAGTTTAGCTCCATCTCAGCTTTTCATTATTTCCCCTTTGTACTTCCCTTAGGAAATTAATCCATTAATTTTCCCTTCTCTCGCTTCAATTTTTAATTTCTACTTTACACTCAATCTTTCCCCCATGAACATATTCAAGATTCCCTTATCATTAAAGGAGTGGGAATAAAAAAAGAAATGGTTTATTCTTGTTCCAGGTGTTCACGAAAGAGTCATTAATTTGTTAATAATTGTTCTGTTAGGAAGATGAGATCTTCTAGAAGTCTGGGAAACAGGCAGCAGAAAACCCTTCTGCTTAAAAGAAAATCCTTGAACTTTCCATCTAATAGAGGCTAGTAGTGTGTGAGGAAGTCCTCTGTTACGTTCCCCCAATCTGTTGGAAGATCTAGGCTATGTGTCAGTGAGAAATTAGGATCAATGTGACCAAGAATGATACCCTGCAGACTCACCACCAAACAAAGGAGCAAGCTCCATGGTCGCTGGCTACACCCCAGTCCTTTGGATGAGCAAGCCTAGTCGAATGCAAGGGCTGGTCTCTAACCCTTGATGAAGGACTGATGCTTCTCCAGCCATAACCCCCAATATTGCAATTATTGCTAGTTTGGTGTATCATATAACTTGAACTATAAGGTTTGGACCCCAGTGTTCAGGGTGGAGACTATTTTCCACCATTCATGACCACTAAACCTGCAGGATACAGTTGAAGCCAAGTTTGTACTACATCACAGTAGGGATCGCATCAGAGAGGAGCCAGTGCTTCTTTAAATGGAGCCTACAGTTCACAGCTCAAGGGTTAGAGTCATCTGAATCTTAGGTCTGGCCCTGCTACAGTGAATGAGCAACTGGGAATCTATACAGCTGCTGCTGATTTTAACTCCAATAGTTTTTCCCCAATAAATACTATTCTAGCTGACTTGAATGTGGGGTGTGTGCATGCATGCACACATATGTGTGTGTGCCTGTGTGTGTGGGTGGGTAAACATTTGCTCTTGTATTAAAGAATCTTAGTCATACCTTTGTGTAAGTTGTTTTCACCTAGCTTCTTTCCTTTTTAACATGGGATCAAACAGTGAAGATTCAAGAGCTTTGAGTAGAGGGAAAATACTTTAAAAAATTGGGTTTTATTTGAAGTGATGTAGGTAGGGTACATGTGGAAATCAGAGTCCCTGCCTTTAAATGGTTCCCTGTCAATGCCTAGGATCCACCTCACCAAACCTGCTAACCTCCTTAGCTCAGTAACGTTTTGTGATTTCACCACCAAGCAATTCTTCAGACCTTCTTGCTTTGCTTGTTTTTCTATGATTTTATCTTAACTGCTTCTAGCCAGAAATTCAATTTCTGTATGCCTAGCTTCCACAGAATGACAACCTATTCAGGTCACATCTGTGTGGTTCCTTCTGCAGACTCACTTGTTATCACTTCCCTCTGCTCCACAGAGCAGTCAGGGCTAAAGTGCCACCCTCCATGCCTAGGACGGTGCCTCAAGTCCCAACACGGCCTCCATCCAGCGGTGTGCTGCTAAATGGTCGACAACCATATAACGCGGAAATGAGCTCTCCTTTGCAGCACATGCCAATTTCCATGGTGCAAATATTTCCACTGCAGTCAATTTCCAACTGTCAATGTGAAGTCACTGGAAGTGGAGCTCTGAAGAGGTGCACAGCATTATGTAGTATTACCCACTGTACAGATATGACAGATGTAGATAACTGCAAGAGCACAGATGACAGGAAACTGGTAAGATAATTAGGAATTGTCAAGTAGTTTTTTCCTTTACTATAGTATACTTTCCCTACTTATAAGTTTATATAATTTAAATGTTATTAATGGCTCTGTTTAGAAAGCGGCCTGAAGGTTTCTCAAAAATTTGACAGTCAGCTCTCATGAGCGGGTACCGGCTGGCCCCAGAACTCCACTGCCTCCAGCCACCATTTGTCCAGGAAGAGGCAAGCGAAGTAGAGGGTTCAAGGGCAGAGTATGCCACAAAATGAGTCAGTGTGTGTTTTCCCCCAGACTGAACTTCTCCTGGAAATGTGTCTGATAACATTCCCCACACCCAAAACTCACACGCTGTTATACATCGATAGGCATCAGAGGCAGAAAGGGTCACGTGTTTGCAGCCCTGGTTTGAAGCTCCCAATTACACTCCCTGCTATGTTGTTCCCTGTGCACTAAGCCACCAGTGGTTGTGGGACTGAAGCAGAGCATGAAAATGCATTTTACATGTCATTCCTAGGTCCCACTGCAAATCAGGGCTGCCTGGACTGGCTGATATTTTGATTACGTGAATGGGGTTTAGTACCAACAATCTGAATAAACTTGTTATAATTTCCCATTTGTCTATAAATCTATGTTCAAATGTATTCTTTTCCAAAATTATATTTAAATATCTTTAAGTGATTCTCTTAAGACTTTCTTTTCTTTCCAAGTACTCTCTTTTCTCTTCAGCTGGGCATTGCCTTAAGGAATCGGGGAATATTTTATTAAAAGAACCTAGGACTGCTAGAAGGCCAAGTCTAAAGTGCAGTAATAAACACAGACACTTACCCTCTGTCTGTGAACTTTCCCTGCAGCCTCTATATGCATCGTCTTCACCTGTCTTTGGGGTTTTCCCAACCGGTGCACAGTCAGCGTGGCCATTAGAAAGCAGGCTTCTCTTTAATTAAACATATTTTACTACAATAATTAGTGTACTCATTAAGTGGAATTATCTATCATTTTCTTCTAAACATTGAATTTGTTTCACAGCCTTCAACCATCTCAGGAAAGCTCCCACACGGAGAACTCATTAACTTTCCCCGTTCACATGCATCCTCATCCAAACATTGATGAGCTCAGTCTTTTTCTTTTTATCTGTCACCAATATCATCTAAAGAAGCAACTTCACTCATTCCATTTTGTTTATATGACAATTTGGCTCCAGGATTTTGTAGAAACTGGTTTTTCAGCTGTTGTTACTAATAAATACCACATGTATGCAGTGAGAATATGAATACACACATATGTGTGTGCATGTTTTCAGTTTCACAGTGGTGACATTTTGATAACCACTAGTGAATATAGTTAAAAATCAGTATCTATGAAATCCTAGAGCTAAATTTTATAAGGTGAATATCTATACCTATATCTAATCAATTACATAGTTTATATATGTATGATATGTACTATTTATAATGCATGTTATGTATGTCATATGGTGTATGCATATATGATATATACTAGTATACATTATATTGGTATTTCTCTCTATGTATACCACTATGGCAATTACGCAATACTTCTCTCTATATTCTGTTATGGCAATGTATTATGATCGCTAAGCCAGGTTTATAAGTAAACTGCCTGGGTTTAAATCTTGCTTGTCAGATGTGTGACTTTGGGCAACTAACTTTACCTCTTTGTGTCAAAGTTTATTTTCCAGTGAAATAGAGATAACAAAAGCACCTTTCTCCTAAAGTGAGAATGGGTGTTAGCATTTAATCAGGGAGTAGAAATCTATGTGTGTTGTGGGATGTGAACGCACTGCGGGAATTTAACCTTACACAACCATGGGAGGAATCTGGGGAAATAAAGGTCTGAAAAGAGCAGAGAAATGTTGACTGGCAGCCCTGACACGGGTGAACGAGTAGGGGGTTTCCAGAAGCTAGGTGCGCCAGCGGCTGTAGCGCTCTGTGGACGGCTCTTCTTGGTGGCTGCGGCCTCTGTGAATTCTCAGGAAAAACCCTCGAGTTAGCTCTCTGGCAGATTACCAGACAAACTGCAGGATGCCAAGTTAACTTAAACTCCAAAGAAACAACAAAAAATTTTTTGGTATAAATATGTCCCAAATATTACATGGGCCATAATTATGTTTTTTTTTTTAAATGCTGCTTATCTGACATCTAAATTTAAATAAATACCCCTGTATTTTAATTTGCTGAATCTGGCCACCCTAGTCTTCAGTCACATTTGGTTAGCAGGGCCAGAAGTTGGGAGGGAGAGCTGGGCATGCACCAGGGAAATTCAAGAGTAGACTGGAACCCACCAGCACCTCGGGACCCGTCCCTCATCACCTCTAGCCAATGATGACCAGAGCATAAGGGTAGCCACTTCACTTCCACCTCTCAGATCTCAGCCAAATCTTTCCTGTGGCCAAACTTCGCCTGGAAGTGTAGGGGTAAGGGACTGCAGGAAATGGAGTTCCGACTGAGCTGCATAGGCCAGCACTCAGCCCTACACAGTGAGGCAGGTGAGTCCCTTGCTACCCGTCCCTCTTACAGCAGCTGCTACACAGAGCCCACACTCGGAGAACGGCCACGCTTCCGTGTTCCTGTTACTGTTTTGTCTGGGTTGTTTTAGCAATCCGGCTAGATGGGGGTCCTGGGCGTTGATGAACAGATGCGAGTCAGCGGTAGGAAGTGTAGCACAGGATCGAACTGGCAGCAAAAGTGTTTTTACTTAAAGGAACAAAAGACAACTTGGCCTTGTGAGAATAAAAGAGAGCTCCCTTGGGGCAGCAAACAGTTTCTTCCAGGCAGGGACCAAGGCCACAAGGGCAACCCAGTGAATAATGTGATAGTAGTGGACTCTTATGTGGGTTGATACCTTTGGTCCCGCCTTAGGGCCTGTGTTGTAATGATTGCTGGCTACTTCCACACTAGTTTCTGCCTTTCATCTCTTCAGCGCAGGCAGGAGTATTATAAAATAGGCCATGAACAGGTTGTATAGTGTCGTTTTAGATACATCACTCTAGATCTGGTATTCCTGGGTGGCTGTGGAATAGTCCTGACTTTGGCGATCTGCTTTCAGATGCCAGCTGTGCACCATCCTACCTATGTCCCTGCAGGATCACATGGCATCCATTGCACCTTCTCACAGTACCAGCAGCCTAATTTTGCTTTTGGAGATCTGCTTTCTGCCAGCAATGCAAAGGTCAATGTTCCTTGGCTTAGAGGTGACCATATGAGCTGAGCTTGACCAATTAGATGTGTGCTTCTAGGTGTAGAGAGCAAAACCAGCAACAACGAGAAGCAGGGTGTGAGTCACGTACCTGGGCAGCTGTGCCTAGACCACTGTAAGTTTCTGCCTCCAAGATTCTTGTTACCAATGTGGGCCAGCAGCCTCAGTATTTCCTGGGATCTTGTTAGAAACACAGCATCTCTGGCCTCACCTCAGACCGACTGAATCAGAATCTGTATTTAACCAAGGTTCTAAGCGTGCAGAGATAATAATGCATCTCACACAAATGTTTGCCTGGTGCATATGTTTCCTCTCTGACTTCTCAAGTGTCTACGCATTTAACTGCACCAGGGTAGGCTCCTGTATGTGCATCAGAGAATGAGTGGTACCTTGGCCTCTGCTGCAGAGATACTGGAATGTTCACAAAGTCAGTGTTTTCTGGCTTTCTTAGGACTTTATATTCCCTTGAATAAGTCACAAATCCTGCCCCCCCCATCTCAATCCAGGAAGCTTGGGTGGGGATAATTCTATCTTTGCCTCCAAGGATAAGAACATGGCAGAGCCGCAGATGATCTTCATATTCTGATCACAAACCAAACCAGTCCTGGGAGGTTCAGTCCCATGGCTGCTGCTGACATGTTTGGAAGAGAGAACCTGTGATTCCGCTGGATTGTCAGTCCTAAGGATCTTGTGAACCCAGTCATTCCAGCGACCATCTTGTGGAGCTGGTAGTCTGGAAGGGAAGCCAAACAGAGAGGTAAACTGAGTCTGTAATAAGAAGAGAGACTGCATCATGATCTTTCATTTGAGCTCCTGGGTCCTGTTTTCAGTTCTGTGGGTTGGTACATTTCCTTCTGTTTGAGCAGGTGGGTTGGATGCACATCTAAGACAACGTGAGGCCAAGGCCGGAGCCTGACCGATTTGACTGGTAAAGACACAATGGACCACTTTCAGATTTAGACAGTGTATTGTTTAAACAGAGAGCAATCAGGAGGGTAAGCCAAAGGTGCCAGCTCCCCAGGTCTGTGTCTCACACACCAAAAACGGTGGCATGGAAACAAAGGAGCCAGATGAATGAAACACAAGCCGTGAGCTGTCCTGGTGCTGAGGAGCCCGTTCTAGATGGCAGCTGAGATGGTTTATATTCTGCATCTCTATTAGGTCCTGAGGAGGGTGGAGCAAAGCCCCATACTTCATCGGAAATCCAGGAGGCGAGGAGGGGAGACAGGAGGGCAAGTGGGAGATGGCTTTCTAGTTGCTTCTTAGAGAGCTTTGTTTTCTTAAGTTTCCGGAGAATCACAGGTTCTTCCAAGACTCAGAAGCGCGTGGCTCCAGCCCTGGCCTGTACAGATGCATGTGGGCTCTCCAGGGCACACGATGGAGCGGTTCCCTCAGAAGTCCAGAGTGATACATTTGTCACTATTGTTGTCAGCAGTACAAGAATCTCCCTTCTAAGTCTGGGGCCTCCTCTGCCCCTCGAGGAAGACCCACCTCCCAGGGCAGAAGCTACCACTGTTAGACACTCTCTGACTTCCCCTGTGATTTGGGTTGGGTGTGTTACGTAGAGTCCCTATTGAATGTGCCCACTTCAGGTTTTGACACAGAAGCCAATGTCGAAATGAAGCCAAGACCACACAGAATCTGTCCTGTTGAGGGTGACCATCTCTGGAGCATAAATACTGATGAACTTCCTGTGGCTGTGGTGGCAGCGGCTCTCGTAACCACTTCCATTACCTGTGGAGTGAAATGCACAGCCCAGCCCGGTGGAGGCAGCAATGGTGTCTTCATCAGGGATTGGGGATGACTTCCGGTGTTGTTTTGAAGTGCATTGCTTCCCACCTTTATTCCTGGGTTCTGGAGATTCCCCGAGCAACTCAAATAGGCTTTAAGAATACTGCTTTATGTTTAAAATGAGAGCATTTCTCTCAATTGCAAATAAGATTCTCAATGGATATATCTTCTAGGACAAACGTTCCATAATCTACTTGTCACTGACCACGTCCCACTTACCACTTACATCACTCAGACATCCTTCCGTTGATCATCAAGCCATCTTTACATGAGTCTTTACAATCAAATTCTTCACGATCTAGAGGAATGAGTTTCTAATGATGACATTTTGGGTTTCATGATAGAAAGTATGTGATTAAAAATGATATCTATTCATTGGATAGAATATGGAAAACACATTGGAGTAGAAGAAAATGATTCATCCTTGTATCAGCCAAAACATGTATTTTTGTCTTCCAGTCATTTTTCTATGTATATTTGCATGGTGGTAATAATAGCATCTAAACAACTTACTGCTTTTTCTTTTTATGAGATATCATAAGCATTTCCTATACTATTTTAAAAATTCATGAGAGATTACCTTTTGTGTGTTCGTAGGCTATTTTTAGTGTTGCACTATTATAAATATCTCTTATTTTGGATATCTTTGCTCATAAAACACTTTTCTGTCTTTAAAGTTAATTTCTTAGCATATATTTCTAAAAGTGATATTATCAAGCAGAAAGATGTGAAACTGTCTTGGTACATAGATCTAATTGTTTTCCAAAAATTATTAACTTAATAATCAAAATTTGTATTTTAAATAGTTTCATGGTAAAGAGTACGAAGAGATTATTCATAAAATAAGGAGAAAATGGTCTAATAATCAGATGAAAAATGTTCAACCTTTAGTAATAAAAAATTACTTTTAAACTATTTGGAGGTGAGGGTTTTGGGAGCTGTTTACATTTTGTGGCTGTATCTGCCTAAGAAAAAGTCCGACAGTTTTTGAGTAATGTAGTTTAAGGGATGTATTTAGGCCCATACCTGTTTGTATGAGGTGCATCAGGCCCATACCTATCTGCTCTTCATTTTTTCTTCTTCCAACGACCTTGTGAGATAGTGACGGATTTGCCCCTTGCTAGTTTATATCTCACTGCGTACAGTATGCCTGATGTAAGAGGGACGGGATTTTTACAGCTAGAGATCCCAATTGTCTTTGTCAATAACAGTAGCCCGGCACTTCTATGGTGGTTGTTTATTATTCTGAAATAATAGATTGCCCGCCCTCTTCTGTTCTTTGCATTTGGGCTGTTACCACCTGACTTTCTTCTTGATGCATATTTGTGTGATTGTTTATTTCTTGATGTGGGTACATGTCCCCTTTACACTGTACATTTAGAATGCCATTTGTAGACACACAGAACTTCTGAAGTTATCAAACTTCATATTTTGTGTGTACATCTCTCCTCCTCTTGGACACCTTAGTGGCCTATAGGTCTCCTTAAAGCAGAGGACACGCTCTGGCTCATGGTGAGCCATACTCGGCCTGGGGACCTGTTTGCCATAAATATATAAACTTTTAAAAGTAAATTGCCTATGTTTAATAGTTGTTAGATTTTATTTACAAGTTCAGATTTTACCTTCCATTTTGAAAACATCTTATGATCTGGGGACACGGAGCCCACGTTTTGGCATGTTTGGCATGCGGCTGTTCCCTCCAGTGTGTGCTCCTCTGTCCCCGTAGGCCCACCCCATTGTGTTGCTCGTATCTCTTTAAAGAAAGACAGTATAACTTCGTGGAGTATGTGCTCTCAGTCAGACTTCTGGCTGCGAAAACCAGCTCTACCAGCTTGCTAATCATGCGTTCTTGGTGAGTTCCTTTACCTCCATACACCTCAATGCTCTTTCTACCTGTCAAGTTGGGTCAAGAATACCTACCTCATTCGGCTGTTGTGAGAATTAAGTTGACGGATACAAAATGTTTAGTCTGGTGCCTGCACATAGTATGAGCTCAGTACACACTGGGCATTATTATTAACCACTTGGACCCTGTAGACAGTTGAGCTTATAGCTTCTGTTTTCAAATCTCTAAATTTGGCCTGATCATCCCCCATAGATGCTGTGCCTTCTACACTGTCAGGTTTCCTTGTGGGAATTGTCACTTTCTCATTGAGAAGGATGGTCTCCCCCCACCTACACACACGTATCACCACCACCACCACCACTACCACCCCCCCCCCAGGTTAGCATTAAAATGTTGGGGAGGTTTAGACATCTCTGAGCAATGTCTTCTCAGCCAGACAGCCAAGCTGCTATCCTCAGTGAATGACTGAAGGGTAGGGTATTTGTCCTCTATTTCTTTCTTCCTGTATCAGCCGAAGAATGATCTCACATGGAAGGTTCATCCCTTTCGTTTCCCTAATTTCAATCTCTTTTCACACCTTGTTCGGTCACTCTCTCTCCCACCGCCACTTTGCGTCTTTCCTTTTTCTTCACCTCCTGCTATCTCATTCCCTTTCACACAGACGCCTCTCCAGTACCTTGTGTTTTCGTCCCTGTAATAGACTTAAGAGAGAGGTCTCTAATCATTGTTTACATATTATCATTTCCTCTACCCCCCTTTTTCACAACATGCATCAAAACTTGGCTTCTATTTTATCTCCCAGCTCAGACCGAAATTGTTCAAGCCAAGGTCTTTCATGATCTCCTAGATGTAAGATCCAATTCTAACTTCTTTCTTTTCTATTTTGTAATGTACCAACTTTATTAAGTTATAATTCATATTATCACCCATTTCACCTACTTAAAGCATACAAAGCAATGGTTTTTAGTATATTCAAAAAGATACCCAACCATACCCACAAGTACTTTTAGACCATTTTCATGGCCTCCCAAAGAAATTCCATATCCATTAGCAAACATTCTTCATTTTCCCTGAAGCCTACCTTCCCAGCTACAGACAATCATTATTCTATTTTCTGTCTCTATTAAATGTCTTATCCTGGACATTCAATAAAAATGGAATCATATAATACAGGCTTTGGGACTGGCTTCTTTTATTTACCACAATGTTTCAGAGGTTCAGTTATGGGTAGCCTATTGTATCAATACTTCATTTGTTTATATGAGTGAACACTATTCATGTATGGTCATGCCTATTTTGTTTATCCATTCATCAATTGATAAACATCTGAGTTGTTTCTGCTTTTTATTAATGTTCTTTTGGAAATTTGTATACAGGTTTTTATGTGGATATATTTTTAATTCTCTTAGATATATACGTGCTGTTAATCTCATTCAGTAAAGTTTTCATTTGTAGCTTTCATCCCTAGAAATTCCATTTAGTTCTTTAATATATTTTTCATTTTTCACCTTTTATGTTTATGTTTTTCTTTAAATCCTTGAGCATATGAAACCTATATCCATACAAGAGCTGTTGCCCTACTCTTATCTGCTAAATCCATCACCTCTTTCATGGCTGTGTTTGTTTCTGTTGCTTGACTCCTGCTATGGGTCACATTTTTCTGCTTCTTGGCGTGCCTAGCAATTTTTGATTAGGTGACCAACGTTTTGAATGTTATATTGTTGACTGTTTGGATTTTGTTGTTTTCCTTGAAGGAATATTGAGCTTTTTTGGTGGCAGGTAGTTTGGTTACTTGGAGATTGACTTAACACTTTCAAGGCTTATTCTTGAACCTTGTTAGAGTGGGTCTAGAGTGGTCTTTACACTAAGTCTCCTTCCGTCTTACTGTTAAAGCATGACCCTTCCATAGTCCCTACTGAATGCCCTAGTCATTGTCAAAGTGTGGTCCCTGGACTAGCAACATCAGCATCGTCTTGTTAGCAATGCAGAATCTTAGGCCTGCTCTAGACTCACAAAATCAGAGACTCTGGGCTTGGGGACAGCTCTCGGTTTCAGCAAGTTCACCAGGGATGTGCTGTAAAGTCTGAGAACCATTCTACGCAAACAACCTTTCTCAAACCTTCTCGTGCATATGAATCACCTGAAGATTCTGTTGAAATGCATTTTCTGATTCAGTTGCCTAGAAAATCCCGAGATTCTAAGTTTTTCACTAGCTGCTAGATGCCGCTACCGCTGCTGATTGTCTGAACTCCCTTTGGGTAATAAGAACTTAGAAACCTTACTTTCAGCCAAGGAGTCTGGTTTCCATGGCATAAGCAGGTTTAATTTTTAAGTAACTACAAAATGATAAGGGGACCCAGTCTTGAATTTCTGTGTTAAGGTTCCTATTTATTAAATATGCTACTCACAAAAATATGTATTTTAGGTGAAAGCAGTATAGGAATTTCTCTTAATTTCTAAATCCAAGTGCAAGGATAAGAAAAACATTATATTAGTTATAGGAATATAAAATCATTTGTTGAAAATTCTTATTATATGCAAGATATTGCCTGTTATCTCTTTAAATTCTCCCAATAACACTATGTAGTGAGCATCACTCTTTTTGCTTCTTAATATTTTTTATTTTAATCTCTGAAGCAGAAACTCAGATTAAATCACTTATTTGATACCATCCAACTACCAACAGGAAAAGTCTTCACTTAAATCTGGGCCTGTCAAATTAAGATCCTAACACTACAGTTTTTTTGTGCTTATTATTTTGCTTTAGTATTTTAGTTTTAATGTGATCTTAAGAAATAAAAAGAAATCAAATGAACTTACTATGTGTTGGATTACCATGATTGATATAACAAATCTGAGTTAAGCATGGGTTATAAATCAGTGCCACTTGGCACGGTGCCTGCATTGCTGTGAAGTTATTATAATCAATTTTAAACAAGAGCCTTTGCACCAGGCTTCTCTTGCTTAAAACAAGTCTTGTATTAATGTGGGCATTGAGTTCTTTTCTTTATATTAACTAGCAAAATAATACTTTTATTTTATTTAGACAAAGGAGGTTAATCTTGGCAAATAAAGGGAAGACTTTGAAAGGGTTGGCAGAAATCAGAGCTTTATATATTGTGGCTAATCTATATCACCTTGGTTTCAAAGTCAGGGCCATTTGGTTGGGAAATTGGAGTGACTCAGGGTTCCAGGGAGGGAGGATGGGTTCGCCCAGCATGCATCATGGTTTTCAATCTCTCTCTCTCTCCTGAAACACAGGTAAAGGAACTCTACAGTAATTACTCTGTAGCCTGAGGCGTGAGATTTGATCATTGGTATCTTTTCTTGGATCACAAAATACATTATTATTAGTTAAAAATTTATCTATGCATTTCTTTAAATAGCAAACTAGCATGATGTCCTGAGCTTTAGCCACTACATACTGATTTTTACAAGTTGGGTAACTGCCACTGGAAAGACTCCTTTTATAAAAATTCATCAAACCCTGTTTTCTGTGTAGCTAAGACTCTTTCTTAAACCTGCTGAGCTCCAGTATGAATGGTCCTAGATGAAGAATATCCTAAATAGATCATCCTCTGAAGTTTAAAAAAATATATCTTTCCTATTCTCTCTCTCTCTCTTTCAATCTCTCCTGTAAACTTTAGCCATATTTCTACCTGAAGGTTGAAGGTAGGGTAAATGTCTGCTGAGAAATCTCATAGCTTTGTGATTCTCTAGCAATGTCCTTTGACCAGATTTACTCGTAAGTCTGATTGTATTGTTTGCGTTCAGTCTGTAAGAAATAACTGGATTTAATTAGATCAATATCAGAGAGCATTACAACTTCATTGTGAAGCTCTTTAGGACTTAATTTGGAAAAGTAACTCAGAAATTTTTAAATGCTCAATGGTAGCAGATGCAGGAAACAGCAGTTTTTAACAATCTTTTGCTGAAGGATATGATAAAACAGGCTGGCAGGCCTTGGATTGGAGAGTTCTATAGGTGCTTGGAAGCTAGGAAGCTTGGCAGATAGGGGCTTGGCAGGGCAGAGTGGAGCTCGGAGCTGGGCACAGACCGAAGAGGAAAGGGGGTATGCCCAGGTGAGCCGCCAGCAATCAGGAGGCTACAGGCACCCAAGGGGGAACTGATATGAGGATTCTGAAGCCTGAGAGGGCAGGTAGTCATAAAGTGAGAGCACCACAGGCAGGGAAAACCAGGGAACCAGAAACTCAGCAAGCTGAGTGAGCTCTGGCACCAGTAACAAAAGACCTTGATAACAGGGACAAGCCCTGTTTATGATGTAGGTGGGAAGGCATGAGCCAAAAGAATCTGCCCTTGAATTCCTCCCCAACCACGCCCTGTAACCCTGAACTCCTAGCCCAGTGCCCCAGTGCCTGGCACAGAGATAGGAGACATGAATCACCATGAGAGCCAAGGTCTCATGTGCAGAACAGGGATTTCACCTGCCTCCCAGGGTTGATATAAGGACACAATCAATGAATGTAGGGAAGGTATCAGGAAATACCTAACATGCCTTGAACCAGTGCTCCGTAAATACTAGCTCCTTTTTCTTCTTTTCGATAATGATCTTCCATATTTACTTTCAGCGGGGGCAGGAGACCAGGAAGAATGAGAGCCAGTAAAGATCAGGGGTTATGTAGCTTGAAAGGGAAGGGAGGAGTAGGAGAGAGAGACTGACAAAACTGACACAAGGTTGGGAACTTGCCAGGGACAGGGAGAAGTGTATTTAAATTGTTGGTTCCTTTCAGAAGTGGCTTTCAGCAGTGAGAAATTCCTGTTAGGACAGGATTGTGGGTTACTTTCTATTTTGAACTAAAATAACTTACTGCTTAAAAAGAAATCCTAGTCAGTTTCTGTTTGTGATCCCTTGACCTTATTTCCATTGTTAATGAAGTTTCTTCTGGGAGCAGATGGCAGGCCTGTAGGAAGGGTGCATACGTGCGCAATGGCAGGTAGGGAGAGATAGCAGTATCGTTTAGAAGCTGTGTTTGCAAAGCAAGCCATAACGTGGTATTTAGGGTTGGTTTACAAGGTGGGGGTGATGAAGATAACTTGCCACTATAAAAAGTTGAACTAAAATTAAATTCTGTTGTGTCATTCCATTGGTTATAACCCTCAGTGATCTACAACCCCTCCGCCACATGCCAGCACCCTGAGGATAAAATCCAAATTCTTTACTATGACAGATAAACTGTCATGGATCTACCCTGAGCATGGTGCGTGACCTGCTCTTTCACTTCCTTACCACTCCCATGCTAGCCCGAAGCCTAACTCAACCATGTAAGGATCCAGTAGCATCCTATGTTCTCTCTGGTTTTTTATAAATTACAGTCACCAGTCCTACAATATTTTTCTCCTTCCACACTGCTTGTCTTCAATCTCCTACTTATGCTTTAAATCCCAGTTTCGAAGTCACTTCTTCCAGGAAGTCTTACCTGAATCTCTTGCTATTGGGCTATCTTCTCCACCATGTGCTTCTACAGTTTCCAGTCCTTATTTCCATTGCAGAAAAAAATCACACTGTGCAGTAATTATCTGTACCCTCTTATTCCCCGCCCCCCCACAAAACTGTAGATGTTGAAGAACTCTCTAGTCAACCCTGTATCCCAAGTACCTGAAAGATAGTAGATATTCAATAAACACTGGTTAAGTTAATTAAAGAATAAACTGACCTTGAGGAAAGTGTTTTCCAACAACAAGAAAAATAATCCAAAGCAATTTTGGTGATAAGAAAACACATCTTGGAGCATCAGTAACCCCTGAATAAAACCAATTTGAAGTTGTGCACATACCAAAAACAAAGCCTGTATAAGGCGATGGAGTACCATTAGAGAGTCAAACTTACATACTCAAGGACATATGCGTGTGTCTGCTTTCATCTAAGCTTATTGAAATTATGAAAAAAATTGTTAAAATTACTCAGAGGTTTTCATGAAGCTCAAACTGGATAATATAGTGAAATATTAACATTATACTGGTACATAACAAGCAGTAAACAAGTGGTGGGTAACCACCCAATGTTACTGCCATTACCAACATCAGTGGAATGTTCCGTTTCCAGGGTTCGGTGCAGACCTACCCATTGCACTTACATCCTGGAGTTCTGTACACGAAGGAAAAACTTTGCCAAAGAAAAGGTCCAAACTCTTCCATGCAGGTTCCTCTCCATCCACTCAGGAGCCTGTTTGAAGCTCAGAGTGCGATAGTCTGTTGGGTTATTGGAAAGTCAGTTTCCCTCTCCTGACACTGCGACCCTTGCAGGATGGGAAGGAACAGATTTATCACATGGATGATACAGTGCATTGTGGTCAAAACCTCCACAATGTCCCTCAAGCCTCTTAGCCACTACCATGCCCATCCTTCTTCTGACGGATTTGCATAACCACTCTGTCCGCGCCCCCCCAGCACCAGTGACCTTTGTCCTGAAGGTCCACTCGTGCATGCAGCCTCCATGTCCCCCAGCAGCCCGGCTCCCCAGACGCCGTACTTCTTCAGACATCCCTCTCTCGTGCATCTTGACTTTTACCCTTTCCTAGATCTTTTGTCCAATTAGGATATAAATTTGCTCAGGTCTCTTCTACCTTCAAGAAAAACAAACGCCAACAACAAACTCCCTGGATACGATATCCCTGTTTAGCTGCGATCATGTTTTTCTGCTTTCCGTGATCATGAGGTAGTATGGCAGGCAGATCAAGTCAAAAGCCTTATATTTTTTAATGCAACATGTGTTTACTAAGAATCTACTCTTGGAATCCATCATTTGAAAGAGACACTTACTAATGTAAACTGTGGACTCTGGGTGACAATGCTGTGTCATCGTGGGTCCCTCCGTTATAACAAGTGTGCCGCTCTGGTGGGGAATGTTGGTGGTGGGAGAGGCCATGCATGTGTGTGGGGGAGGGGCATGTGGGAAATCTCTGGGCCTTCTGCTCAGTTTTGCTGTGAGGTTCCAGATAAATGCTACCAATAACAATGATTAATAATGATATCATACCTGAGAGCAGTTTCAATGCCTTATGTCAGCCATTTATCAAGGGGTTCTCTTGAGCTTCTCACTTGGTATTTTCTGCTGAATTAACTGCCACTTTTTCAGGTTTGAGCCAAAATATGCTATTAACTTGACCTGATGACACTGTTACCTGGAGGGAGCTTGACTCTCCCTAAACCTTGATTTTGTGTAATAAACCTGATTTTGGACTTCTTACCTCCAGAGCTGTAAGAGAATAAATATGTGTTTTTTAAATCGCTATATTTGTGGTCATTTGTTACAGTAACACACCCTCCAAATCACTACAACGCATTCATTTGGTTTCCATGAAGAGAGACTTTTTTCTGAACTCTCCTGGCCTCTTGTCCTTTGGGTTTGTTTCATGGGTAAATGCTATTTGCTGCCAGAACCTTCTTTGCTTCTTTTTTCCCCTTAGTGTGTTGTTTGTCTTCCTCACCACCTAGGTCATCAGCTTTGTGAGGATGGCATCCACATTTGTCTTGTTAATCTTGGCTTCCTTAACCTTTTGTCTGGGGCATGATATTATATTCAAACGTGAGCAATTACCCATGGTAGACCATTGGCAATTTCATGATTCAACCTGATAGCTTCTTTGTAAAAGTGTGTTGAATTAAAGCACCTATAGAGAAGAGCTTTATAAGTGTTAGGGGCTGGTCCTGAACCCCATCCCCACCTCTTCAGCTCCCTAAGCATGGAAGCTGTGAAGATCACATGGGCGAGGGAGCCCCCTGCTAGAAGCGATTTATTTTTCTGGTAACATCGTGCCCTGTAAATACAATAGCTACTCCCAATGACCAAATGTGAGCAAACTCAGCCTTATAAGACCAAGAACAGGAGTCTGGATTTCACCATACAAAGTGTTTTGCAGTAGCCCTATTAGTTAACACTATTTTATGCTCACTTTACAGACAAGGAAATCGAGACACAGAGTTTAAGTAGCTTGTTCAGGGCCACGTCAATTGCTAGATGGCAGTGCTGAGATTTCAGCTCAGGGTGATTCCAACCCCCTCCCTCCACTGCCTTTGAGAAACCAGTCTGGGAGAGGCACTAGCAGCACAGGGTGGTAACACAGGAGAAACGTGTGTGCTGGGGAGGGTTAATACCTCAAGTTTCATGAAAGGATTTCCTGCTACACCTGGTCACAGTGAGCCCCAGAGGGAAAAGGACGCAGTTCTGATAACTCTTTATTCTGCAAAGTAGTGAGTCATGTTTTTTGCAAGCATAGGAGCTAATACTTATCACCAGAAAACTCACATTTGGCCAGACCTGTAAGTTTAAACAGTTCAGAGAGATCAGAGGAAACAAGGGGCAAAGAGAACGGGTCTGTTTGAAAACAAAATAACTGTATACAAAGCTTCTTTGGGG
Organism: Micronycteris hirsuta; assembly: GCA_004026765.1. Classification (NCBI taxonomy): domain Eukaryota; kingdom Metazoa; phylum Chordata; class Mammalia; order Chiroptera; family Phyllostomidae; genus Micronycteris; species Micronycteris hirsuta. Next base: position 147,720 of record PVJI01002062.1, read on the forward strand.
CACTAATAGTATTTGGGTGAAACGAACAAATTTAAACTATTGTTGTTTCCTTATCAAGATGACTTTCTTAGAATAGTGTCCCTTGATAGGTTTATTTTCTCCCCAGGCTTATTAAGGTATAACTGACAGTTAAAACTGTATATATTTAAGCTGTACAGTGTAATGATTTGGTGTGTGTATAGCTGTGGGAAGATAACCACGGTCAAAATAAGCAGGATGGCAGCTAAGGGGAGGGAAGGCTAGCGGGTGGAGGGACTGAGCAAAGAGAAAAAGGACTCGTGGACATGGACACCAGTGGAGTGATTGTAGGGGGAGGGGCGCATAGAAGAGTAAGTGATAATGGCAAAAATGCAATAAAAATGGAAAAAATAAAATAAAAAAAGACAATCATCACTTCAGATAGTTATTCATTTTTATTTCTGTGGTAAGAACCCTTAAGATTGACTCTCTCACCAAATTTCAAGTGTAAAATACAGTATTATTAACTCTAGTCACCATGCTGCACGTTAGATCTGTAGGACACATTCACGTTGTAACTGGAAGTTTCGTGCCCTTTGTCCAGAATTCCATTCCTCAGCCGCCCCCGACCCTGGTGACTGCCATTCCACTCTCTGGTTCGATGGCGATGGCTTTCTAGACTTTATACACAAGTCTTAACCACACGGCGTTTGCCATTTTTACATCTGACTTATCATAAACAAGCTTTTATATTTTTATATTGGAGACAATTTCCTGAGATGTCTCATTTTGTAAAAATTAAACAAGTTTAGCAAAAAATATGGTAGGTGGGTTTGGGATCATAATGATGGTAGCTATGTTGCTGCCTTACTTGCGACTAGTTGACAACTTAGGGTTTTTCTTATAAGGGAAGCTATTGGCTTAGTCTACTGAGTCTAAATTAATGATGCTGGTACGTTTCACATGGTCAACATTTGAAGACATAAATGCCTAAGATGTTTTATGCTGGTGTATTTAGTTGAGATTCTAAGCAGCAAGAGAGCATGTTTATGTGGAAAATGAAAAATGGCAAAGGTGAGGGAGTCTGCTATATCTTATCTCCTGCAGTGTGCTTTACCACGGCGTAATATCCTTCTTATTATTGCGGGGAGCACTGATGTTCAGACCTCATTGCAATGCCCACTTGCAATTTCCTGCCTTATCACTCCAGAAATGAGACAGATGGTGAGGGGCGCTGGGGATCCATATTAACTATACGTGTAATTCCGTTTAAGTTAAATGCAACTTTCAATTCAATTTTGTCAAAGGCAGTACTTGTTGAAAGCCAGCTATTTACAAGACACATTGATAGTCACTGCAAATAACTAAAGCTGTTGAATGATTATTACTATGCAGCCTCTTCTTCTGCAGCACACTGAAAGTCGAAAGGACTACCTGTGCACATTTATTATACTTGCAGGTTGGAATTGTGAATGGAACTTAGTCGGGGGGGTGCTTCTGTGGACAAAGTCCATGCTCAGGAATTCACTCGAGTGAGTGAATTTGATAAATATTTATTGTGTGGTTGCTCTGTGCCTTTCTTTAAGAATGAGCTCCAAATAATTAACTCAGTGGACATGGAGTGTGTATTTCTAGAGCCCCTGTCATGTACCAGGCACAGTGATGAATGTAGGGAGGGGATTCAATGTAGAGCTGGATTCTCAGTCCCTGCTTCAAAGAATATGCCTGTGACAACATGTGCCACCAAGAGGTGACAGCAGACCCTTAGTCAGCTCAGTTTCCAGCACTATTTTTATTTGCCCCTCCAGAATTTCTTTCCCCATCTTATCTACCTTGCTATGCACCCAGGAGACTGGTCTGTAACTGCTACTCAATATAATTGCTACCCTTTCCCTTTGGCTTCATGAGAGCACCCCTAGGGAATTGAAGCGGGGACACACTGAGGTCAGATTATTTATTACCAACTTCTTCCCTGGGAAGTTGCTGCAGGCTAGCTGAGCCCCTCTTGAACAAATTTAGCAGCTCCTATTAGGTAGCCTTGTTCACACTCCCTCTCCAAATTCCTATAGCTTCTCCCACCTTTAACCCCTTCAGGCCTCAGGGTTCAGCCAACTGTTAATAGCCCTGAGATGCTGCAGTATTTTTGTAGTTTCCCTCACCCTATTGACATCTTGTGAGTGATTCTTTTTTTCTACTTGTTCTTAAATTTCCCCCGGTATGTGTACCGTCTACATGTCGCTGACGCCCAGATTGTACAGTCTCTGAATTACCAGGTGAAACAAAGTCTCCTGCTGACATACAACGAAGCTTTGTTGGGTTAAGCCTCTAAAATTTGGAGGTTAATTTTCAGCATAGCCATGCTTAATACAGTCACTGAGCAAGCTGAAGTGGTACGCGAGGCTCTTAAACACCATCTCAATATACGGGGTTACCGGAGACCATCCCACGTGGTATGGCTGTCTCTAAAACAAAAGAATACGTTTGGAAGGGAATGGCATGTATAAATAAGCTGCATGCTTGAAGGACAATCCGAATTTGATAAACACGGTTGCTCAGAAAAGAATCTGTGATAAAGATGACCCTCCTCAATAGCTCTTTGAAGAGTTAGGCCCTGTTAGGCACGAGACATTTAGGTGTTTTTTATTTTGACCCCTCTTGGGGACTTGCTGCTAGATATACTGAGGGGCTGTGGCAGGGATTGGCCCTGACATTCTCCCTAGGGTGAATACATAAATATGTGGGAAACGCTTGTGTCTTCCCTTCCTATTGTTTTCTTTCATTGGAGAGTTGAAGCTTATGAGACTCTAAAGCAGAATCAAACATGGTAGGTAAATTTTTGCCAGAAATTTGGTTTAAGTCACTTTAATTCACATGTGTATTTATATAAATCTGCAAACTATTAAAGTAAAACTATCAGGCTTTGAATCACCTTTGGCCTGAGTTATTACTTATTCTTTGTTTTGTTCTCAGCATACAGCTCAGATCCTGCTATAAAGACTTAATAAACAGGTATTGAATTAATGAGCAAATGAATGACTAAAGGCATATGAATACAAACAAAAGTAAATTATAGTAGCTTCTCTCTATATTGCTACAAATTTTTATTTTAAGTAAGTGTTCAAGAATTTATCTGGGTTAATGAGTGTTGTCACTTAAAGTAATCACCTTGGGGTATGGCTGGCCCATAGGCAAACATGTTTTGGAAATGCTGCTGCTGTTCATATACCCCTTTCCGAATCAGCCCCGCATTCCCTTAGAGAGTAGGGAATCTTAATCTTTTGGGAAAGAATTAATTTTTTTGAAACTGCTGAAAGTTACGCAGACCCACTTTGTATAAAAGGTGAATAATCAAAGTAGGTAGTATAATATATTGTTGGCCAAGCAGAAGTGAATCAGGAGGCTTTGCTAAAATTAAAAATGACACAGTTCTAGTCAAGTGTCTTAGGGTTCCCAAATCAAAAACATTACCAGGGAACATCAGACTGTTCTGAAGAAAAGAGAAAAAGTTGAGAGTTCATACAGTAAAAAGTAAGTTGAGAAGTTCCCGTGAAACTAAGAGTCCTATGACTTTGATTAAATCTCAAATCGTAGTTCTAGAAATCATTTCTCTCTCTCTCTCTTTTTCAGTCCATACCCCTCCTAGACTTAGCCCTTAACCAAATAATTAGCAACCCCAGAGGAAGCACAGGACAGTAGCCCAGACTAAGGTCACAGGGTCTAGACCTCTGGCAGGCTAAAGATAACTTCTTGAACTAATTATGTTTCAGCCCCTGAGCTCTAGGATAGCAGGATTCCCTGGCTACTTTCCCATGAGACCGGACAGAGGGTTCCAGAAAAGATCTCAGAGCTGCCCTCAAGACCTGAAGAAATGATACATTACTCTTACTTTGCCTGTGACCAATCAGCTTGCAGCGGAGCCTGAACCCTCTAACCCACGGTGCCTTGTGATTTTACCCTGTATGATCTGTAACCTACACACCGTCAGGGAGGTCGGCCTTTGGGCCTTAGCTTCCCATTCTTCTCGATGGTGCCCTTCATAATATTGAATAAAGTAGCCGATAGTTCTTCACTGCAATTCCCAGTGTGTAGTTTTTGGCTCTGCTGGTGCTGGTGGATGAACTCTCTCTGTTCTCATTAAAATAGAGTGTACCCAAGAATAAAAGACTAAAAATCAAGAAGTTGTTCTTACATCAGAGCCATTTCTCTGCATATTACTGTTCAACTAAGCAATATTTTTCTATCTTGTAACTCTTTGAATGGACTCTTTAGATTTGGTCATAATTCCAGGCCTGAAAATTAGGTAGGCAAACATTTCTAATTTTATCTCAGATTTCCAGGCTCTGCTCTTTTACAATTTTATCATGAATTAAATATAAGCTTGAATAAAAATGGAGTGAAGCCTCAAAAGCAAATGAATTCTACTGGGTGTCAATGCTTGGATCAGTAAACACACATCCAGATTTATTTCCCAGGCCTCTACCGTACCTGGGAGGTGAGAAGAGGGGAACCAGAAAGACATGACTTCATGTCCAGCCTGCAGTGTGGGCAGAGGAGCATGGAAGAATGGGATGATCTGTGGCTCCAGAACTGGGCAGATGGAGTCGAGTGCTGCCCTGGCCCATTATTCACTGCATGCGTCTTCCAGTCTCTCAGATGGTTCCTTCACCTGTGACATGGGAGTGACGTTTGTTGTGGTATAAACCTGTTGTCGGGGTGGCCTGTAATCCATGCCTAACACTCTGCACACTTGGTCCTCACACCACAAAATCATCCTGAGAATTCATTTACAGTTTTGAGCTCAGGAATGCATCAAAGCACATCCACATGACTGTGAGTTTGAGGCAAGGGAGACAGCTTTACCTGCCTATACAACGTAATCAGGTGTAAGGAAGGACTTCAGCTGTGTTCTGTGGGTACAGAGTAAAAAAGTAAAAGTAAGTTGAGAAGTTCCGGTGAAACTAAGAGTGAAACTATCTCAGCTTTCATGCTCGGTATATGTGGCATCTTTTGTCCGTTCTTATTGGGGTTGCAACTGTACTTGACAAGGATCCAAGGCCCAGGAGTTCTCTAGTAGCTGGCTACCGCCTCCATCCACTCAGAACGCATTATACCAAGAGGATGTTCTAGCAAAGATCATTCTGTTTATTTTTTAAAGACTTAACACCAAATCCTGATATAGTCTTCCTATCATATAACGCGATGAGAAAGCTTTTTTAGCACAGGCTATTGTCAGGAGGACGCCTTGTCTCTTTGGTTTTATTTCTCTAGATCTACACCCTAATCTCAACTTTCCATCTTAATATTTTGATGGTGAGTAAAATAGATCTTCTCCAAAAGAAAGGAGAGCAATTATTTATTGAAATTTCTTGTACTAACAATCCAGTAATATGGCTTGAGTTGTTCTTGGACGTGATCCCTGCAAAGCAGTAAATCTCTTTTGTGGGGCTGATGTGTAGGTGAGCCCTGAACACCAAACACTACTTCCTCACAATTGTCGTCATGAATTAGAACTGCCAGCTCCGCTGCATTTTCCCTTTTCCAATGGAATAGACACAGGTCTTCAGTTCTAGCTTAGCTCTTGCTAATTCTATCATGTTGAATTGGTCATTTATTATTCCTGAATGTTAATTTTTTTTAATCTGGAAATTAAGATATCTCATTTCAGGAGTGTTTGGGGGAGGAAAGAAAAGATTATACAAGATATTTCTGAAATGTGGCCAGTACTCAAAAAGTGTTAATTCTTCTACAAAGCTTTTTTAAGATTAATTTTCTTTTACTATCTATTAGTCACCTTGATCTTAAACTTTTTTAATATGAACCAAAAAAAAAAGGGGTTAATGGGGAAAACAAGAAAACCAAAAGGTCAAAGGGTAATAGGCCAACAGGATATGTACTCCAGTGAATAGTCATGGCTCTGCCTGGCCAGTCGTCCTTCCCACCTTCTGGAAATTCTTTCTCCACTCTTACTCCATCCTTCCAGGAAATGTTTTTTCTTTCATTCTAGCAATCTAGTTTCAATGGGAGCTGCCACTTCCTCTAAGTCCCAGCCACCCTTAGGATCTGAGGGAAGTAAATAAATCCAGAGTGACAACTCACTGTCTGACCTTAGCTGATCTGTCTGGGAATGACCCCTTCACCCAAACTGGATCAACTGGAGATCTTCTCTCTCATTTTTAACTTGGAAAAAGAGACAACAGGAGTCAGTCATTTCCTGGTGATGATAATGAGAGACTGAAGAGGGAGCTGCTGCCAGATTCTGTATTTGCTGCTGGTGGGAAAACCTGTCCTAAGGAAAGGAAGCCAACATGTGCATAGAAGACATGTAGTATTTTTCTGGGCCATAGTTACTTTTTGTGGTTTCAAGCCTTCCAATAAATTCCTCCCCCCCACTTTTTTTTTTTTTGGCTCAGCTAGTTTTCTGTTGGCTTGCTGTTACTTTTAACTAGAAGTAAACCTGACTTAGAAAATTCTTCACAAAAAAATCAAGACCCCGTAAATTCTCACTCCAGGGCCAACAGGAGACTCTGGTATCTGAACAAATAAGAGAGCCTGAAGCCAGGGATGATTGAGGAGTGGATGTTGCTTTTACCTGTCTTTAAGTGCAACTAAATGGTCAGGGATTGAGGACAGGGGCAAAGAAAAATTGGGAACTAAGAAGCCATTTGTCCAAATCTTCTAACCCTTAGGGACACAATCAGAGAGTAAACAACAAAAATAACAAACACACGTACACATAAAAGGAGTCAAAAGCCAGAGTCTGCAACCGGATTCTGATAGAGCAAACAGGCCAGGATGAGTTGTTAAGAGGCAAGGTCTATCATACAGATGCTGATGGTCCGGGTTCAGGTACTGATACTCAGAGGCCAGAACCCCAATGAGCGGGTGAGGGCGACCCCACTAGCAGAACGGAGAGGTGCTATTAAATAGATGGTATGGGTATGGACAGAGCATTACCTTGCCCAAGACAGTGATTTCAGTAAGAGAATTTTCAAATGACAGGTTTTAATTCTTCATTTGTATTGTCTCTTGACCCAATGTTGGCCTTCTTCTAGTTCATGAATGAGGCTCCCAAGTCAAGAAAAATATCCCAATGGAGTTATATTCCCACTTTTAGAATACTAGGCATATAAAAATTCAAATTTGCAAGATTATTATTTTCCTACCAGAAGGATTATTTCCTTTGCAAAAGATTTACCATAGCATTTCTCTAATCTAAGTAACAACCTTTTCCCAAAATATTAATAGTTAAATACATGTTACTTTGTATTTAATATTTCAGGATCCATCTCTTACATGAAGGAAGCAAACCTGTGAGCATGAAAAAAAAATTGTCCAGTGTATTTAATATTGCATAGTTTAGTCTGCTGTAGATGATAGGTAAGCATTCAAAGGTCGGACATAAACCTACCTCACTCTAGATTACTATTTTAACAGTTCTCAGATGTTCTCTATGTATTGATTCATTCTTACCTACAATCAAGAGGAAAAGGTTGTAGAGTCTTTCAATGGGTCTTTAGAACTCAACAGTCAAGGTTATAAATTCACTAATATTGTGGCAAGGACTATCGTATGGAGAATAATAACCATCATCTTTTAGATGAGTGGTCCTTTAGGCAGAGAACTTCCCCTTACAATTGTATATGAGTATTACTGCAATCCTTTGAAGTGGGTGCTACAGCCTTTTTTTTGGAGGATAATAAAATTGAGGCTGGAACATTAAATGACTGGAATAGTAAATGATTACACGGGAATAGTACACAGGAAAGCCAACATCCATTTCCGTTTCTTGTGACTCTCTTGCTGTCTAGTACAAGACAGCTACTTCACAGCAAATACCTTATCTGTCCTTGAGTGAGTTCTCTGAGATAGCTAACAAATGAGAGTAAAACCTCCTCTTAACGAGGTTTGCTGTTTTCCAGTCATGATACTGTATAATTGGCCCAGGACTGAACTTCTCGACAATTGCTTAGAAATCAAAGCTTGAAATGCACATAGGCAGTTGCTCAATTACTTGGCAACCAACTTTCCTTGGATAGGATTCAGCTGTCTGATAACTGATAGATGTGCCCCAATTTCCATCTGGTAATTTAACTCATGTTACTTATCTACGTTCAACTGATTTAGCAAAACGTGTGTATTCTACAACCAGCTGAAGTGTATGCCAGACTGGAGTGGAACTTTTGTTTGTTAAATTTTCATAAATAAATTGGAGAAGAATTTTTAAAAGTTAAATCTATGTTTAAATATTGGATATTTTATTATATTTTAAGAGGTTTTATTACATTTTAGATATTTATATATACACTATGGACATATATTTTATGTGAGTCTGAGAAATATATAATCATTATGTTTATAGCAATGTGTTTGCTTTATTGAACAAATCCCAGGCTAAAAATTCATTAG